>CAUYSK010104622.1:0-29800 GCA_963575035.1 Avahi laniger
ATCCTAGCTCTCTGGGAGGCCGAGGCGGGTGGATTGTTTGAGCTCAGGAGTTCGAAACTAGCCTGAGTAAGAGCGATAACCCGTCTCTACTAAAAATAGAAAGAAATTAATTGGACAACTAAAAATATATAGAAAAAATTATCCGGGCATGGTGACACATGCCTGTGGTCCCAGCTACTCGGGAGGCTAAGGCAGGAGGATCGCTTGAGCCCAGGAGTTTGAGGTTGCTGTGAGCTAGGCTAACGTCACGGCACTCACTCTAGGGCAACAAAGCGAGACTCTGTCTCAAAAAAAAAAAAAAAAATATTATCTATTTTATACAATTCTCTGTAAGTATTATTTGTTTCAATAGAAATTTTGAAATTTGTTGATTGGCAGTGAGTTCAAAGCTATGCTCTCTTGAAGTTTCTAGGGTGCAAATCTCCTGAAGATTCTAGGGTGCAAATATTCTTAGTTCGGTTTAAGTGCAGATAAAAGCCAGCCGAGGGGGTGGGGGTGGGGATGGAGAAGAGAGTGACATCCTTTTATAAAGTTTGCAATGCCTGAGATGCTTGCCTGTGTTGAAGTCACTGCCCCTGTGTCTGCATGGAGTTGGCCAGCGGGGCTACCAACCAGCAGAAAACAATCCGAAGTTTGCTCCAAACCAGGAACATAAGAGAAAGGAGGCCCGGGTCTCCAGGCCTTGGAACAACGCTACAACTGCGGGGAGAATGGAGCGGAGGAGGACTCTTCAAAGAAGCTAAAGGGGTAGAATCTTCAAAAGTGGCCACTATGGACTTGAAAAGGAAACATGGAGTCTGGGAGGACTCTCAGGCTGGGAAAAGCTTTCACGTTGTCCCCTTTTCCCTTCACTGTATTGCCCCGGGGAAACCATTCCCTGCCCGGTCACTGCCGATAAAGAGGAGAGAGGCTGCCGCAGCCTGAAGCTGTAGGTGTCAATGGAAACCCCAAAGGAAACCACAAGAGAAGGACCCTGACTGGGCTCCCCACCACACACTTGAGGCTGAATGACTGCAATCAAGAGACCTGGGCTCCTGAGGAGGGACAGGGCCTGAGGCTGAGGTAGAAAGAGGCTCCCTGGGGTCAGGGTCTCCTTGGCGTGGGACAGCCTTGTAGGCTCTCAGCCCTGGGGGCGAGATCCTGGGAAAACACTTGTGGTCCCTACACATCATGCCCTCGGTGACCTGATTTCAGTGCAGCTGTGACGCACAGGTCCGCACACGAGGCCTCTGCACCCACTCAAGCGCGTGCTACAGCCTCTCTTCTTTTTTGCCTCAGGAGATGGCCGCTCACCTGGGCAGGGGCGGCTGGGAGGGGTAAAGGAAGTGGCAGCCCAAAGAACGAGGTCAGGAATATATGTGTGTGTATTTCATTCACTGTATCTTTCCATTCCTGAGAGGGCCTGAGAGCCCTGATTCCTTAACAGCAATGAGCACACCTAGGTCTCAGATCTTCGTTTCCGAATACCATTCTCCACTAAATGGGACAAGCGCTCCTTGAAGAAACAGCTGATTTCAGGGCTGGGACAGGGAAAGTACAAAATGAGCCTGGAATACCTTATGCCAGAAAGCGAGGCAGTGTAGAAAGAATTATAGGGGCAGGTCAAAGGTCAGTCAAAGAAGCCAGCTAGCAACATCCTCCGATTGCCCAATCTGGGACAATTTGAGTGTCAAAATAAATAATGATAGCAATGGATTATAACCCAGTGAATAAAATAGAAATGCAAGGGCCCATAGGGACTTAATAAATTAATGAATAAACTAAAAGTTTAATAAGAAATGAGATGTTTACATAGTTTCTAAGAACCTTCTAACAAAATATTTATTCATTGCAATGGAAAAATAAGCGACTTTAGAGTGCAGAAATCTTACAGACACCACCTCAATCCCGTGATCAAAGTTAACATCATCAGTTATAGGAAAATTGAAATCTTGTGTCACCTTATAGGATGCAATGGAAAGAACACAGCTTCACTTCTGTGACATTCTTGTCAACGATGCATGAGTTTAATCACGAGGAAACATCAGACAAACCCAAAGTGAGAGATGTTCTACAGAATAACTGGCTTGTAATCATTGGAAGTATCAAAGTAATGAAAATCAAGAAAAGACTGAAGAATTGTCCTAGACCGAAGCAGACTGAATACGCATGATAACTAAGTGCGAAGAGTAATTCCGAACTAGATTCATTTGCTATAATGGACGTTACTGAAAAATAGGTGAAACTGGATGGGTTCCGAGGATTAGGATAGTCATACGATATTGGCGCTGATCTCCTGATTTTGACAGCTGTGTTATAGTTGTGTGGGAGAGCACCTGGTACGGAGGAAATACACACTAGAGTATTTGTGGATAACTGGGGCCCCTTATTCTCAAATGGTTCAGGAAAAAAGTCTTTATGTCATTATTATTTGTAAGTGTGAGATTGTTTCAAGAAAAATATTGCAAGGGGGAAAAGGCTAGGGAAGGGATAGTGTAGAATCACATCTTCCTGTGTATTTTTGGCGTGTACATATGTGTCCCTCCTCCAGTCTCTCCCAGCCACCTACGATGGGGCCCGCTGCAGGGCCAGCCATCTGAGGACGCAATCCCCGTTTTCTAGAACTGAAGAGATATTGACTGGCACTTGTTCTTTAGCCTCTCAAAATAGGATATGAATGTTTCTGAAATTCCTTTTGTGGAACTTAGGGCCTGGGATACCTCTGAATGAGCTTTAACTCTTTTAGCAGGTAGATGGAGCTCCCACTTCTTAAGAAGGTGCAGAGGATGGGGGCTGAAGCGTACCTGATGAGAATGCTCACAATCCATTGCAGGTGAAGACAGGCGTGTTGGTTGTTCTTCGGTTGCACCCCTCCCCCTCCCTCCACCTCTGTTCTTCCCTTCCTTCCCCACTCTGTGCTCCAGGAAGCCGACCCCACAGAGGGCATGGTTCCCTTGCCGTCCAGCTTCTACTTGGCTTCTGCCAGTAGGAGGTGGGGCAGGATGGGACAGTGGTGCTTCCTCCCTGCTCACTCCTTGCTTCGGCGCTGCTGTCCTCGCAGTGCCATCGCTCCGTGACTCCATCTCCCGCTGGAACCCCGCTCCATGCTGCTAACTCTCCCGGGGTTCTGCAAGGGTTCACCCCCTTCTCTCCTCTTGCCCCTTCATGGTGATGGTTTTCCCAGCGCATAAATGTTTTAGGAACATGCTTTTCCACAATGAAAGACAAGGGCTAAGAAATATATAATGGCCTTAAGAAAAAAGCTAAATATTCTGCACAAGAACCTTCCTTTCATGCAACAGGAGTGGCTTTAGGTTAAGCAGTTTCTCGCTTGTATTTCTTCAAGATGCAGCCAATGTCACGTCTTCTTTGGAGCTTCCCGAACTCCCCTGGGCGTTACTCGGGTCCTCCGCTGCGTTCCCGCAGCCCCTTCCCTCTCTCACGTAATTGTCTGTCACCTTCTACTGAGTAATAGTGTCTTCGTGACCTTCCTGCAGCCGGCACAGCGCCTGGCACATAGTCGGTGCTCACAAAATATTTGTCGTTGAATTAATGTAATGAGTCCTAATTTCCCTCATTTTCCTCCCCAAGCCTGGAGCTAAGGCAGGTGAAGCTTCAGAGCCCTTTGAAGGGCAGAGAGAAAAGTCAGGTCGAACCCGGGGGAAGGTGGCTGCGTCCTCTTCCATGGCTACCTCAAGGACATGTTTGTGGAACCTTCCACCATGAGAGCTGGAAGGCACCTCAGAGTATCTAGAGCTCTAGGAGATGGATGTCTTTGAGTAAGATACTATGACATCAAACATTCGTTCAGCAAACCTTTATCATGAGTCAACACGTGCCAGCCGTAAGGAGGACTCAGTTCCTAGCCTCACGAATCACACAGGCCCAGGCAGAGACAGACCTCACGACATTACCATGTGAGGGTGCTGGGACAAAAGGGAGCACAGGGCCCCACGGGAAGGGCATGGAGGAGAGGACCTTGATGTGTCCCAGGAGAGTCAAGGTCAAAGCCAAGGTCTGACTGCGGAGCTAAGTTGCTTTGGGGGAGAAGAGTCACAGTTCTCTCTGACAGAACAAGAGGATGCCCCCTGGGAGGGAGGCCACAGGAGCGTAAACAGCAAGAGCATCTCCACTGTCATTCCAGAAGCAGGTGGACTGACTCCCGGGCCTGCCAGGGTCTTCCTGACACTGCAGGCAGCTGGATTATACGTTCACTACCAGGCGGGGCGCTGTCCTCTCCCGGCAACCACCAGGGATACCGCCTGCCCCGACCGTGGCCACAAGCAAGGCGACCCCAGGACTCTCGACGCCATCGCCTCGCTCCTAGGAAGTAGAGGAGGCCTGCGGTAAGTAGACACAGATACACCAGACACAGGCTCTACTTCAGTGTGAACAAAACCCACATTAAAAAAGAAATAAGAATTTCCACCAATAGTTTTATTATTACTGAAAACATTTTGAATTAAGCAAAGAATGTAACAAAAAAATATAAAAATACAAGTTTTTTAAAAAAAAAATCACAAGTAGATAATAGACTTTCGGAATAGTTCTTCTGATCACCCAGGGAAGACAATATTTATTTAATAGTGAACTGCGTTTGGGGGAGACCAGCCACCGGGCGGGAGACCTAAGCAGCCCTCACCTGCCTGAGCTCTAAAGAGAAGAAGAAATGGCTTTGGGACAGCAACAAGACCACCCAGCCAGCAATCCCGGGCCGGGGTAAGGGGTCAGGAACCAGGAACACAGCCTGGGCTGGGGAGGGAAAGAGGCCAGTGGTTAATACTCTGGCCTTGCGAAGAATCTCCCGGACGTGAAAACCTGGGCCACCTGCAAGCACGCTCCTGCGTGCGTGTCCATTTCAAATCAACTCGTTTTTACTAATAACTCACTAAACTAACTCAGGTGGGAGTCATCCTTGTGTCCATAGTCATCTCAGGGAGACCAGAGAGGGGGAGGCCCAAACCATCGCAGCAGTTTCTTGCGCTAAGCTCGCTTGCGTGCTCGGTAGGGCAGGGCGCCAGCTGCCAGGGCTCCAGGGGAAGCAGGCGCGTGAGGCCCGTGCCTGCCCCAAAGGGCTCGCGTTCCCGCACAGCGACACGTTCGCTCAGATGGGCGAACCACGTGGCACCATGTGGCCGATGACCGCGTGCGGGCAGAGCGGCAGGACCATTTCCACGTGTGCGGGTGACCAGCGTAGGGCTATGGAAATCGCTGTGATTCGAGATGGGGCTGAGGTTTTGACAGGCTGAGATGGAAAGTGTGTGGGCGGAAGTCCCACGAGGGTGTGTGCAGCAGGAGTGGGAGGTGGCCCTTGCCAGGAGGGTCTGGAATGTTTGGGCAGTTGAGGGAAATGGGGCTGGAAAGGGAGCTGGAGGCTGGAGGCCAGGCCGGCGCAGGGCCCTAAGCAAAGAGTCTGCACTAAGTTGATGAATAACAGAGAATCTTTCACATACTCATTTATTCTTTCAGTCATTCGACAAAAATGCATTGAGTGCAAACGCTCTGCCAGGTGCTCCCCTAGGTGCCAGACACACGAGTGAGCAGGGCAGGCCTCCTGGGGCTGGCACTGCCTCCCTGGAGCGTTCTGAGCAGGAGTGCCCCCCGCGCGGTGCTGTGCTTCCAGGGGCTCCTACCGGCTACTCGGGAAGTGACGGCTGCAGCCTGGTCCAGGGTGAGGACCAGGCCCTGCGCTAGGTGTGGCAGTGGGGAGATGTCACTTCACAGGACAGCGTGGTTGATAGCGTCAGTCACAGGAGGGACCCCCTTACCAGGCCAGCCAAGTTCCCCAGCAGCAGGGAGGAAGCATCCCATCGATGTCTAGCATGGAGGGTCAGGAGAATGGGGCCTGAGGAGAGGGAGGCCAGGCAGCAGGAGAATGAGCCCCTAATCTTCTTCCACGCCACCCCGCAGCTGGCGCCGTCACTGGCCAAGGGGGTCAGGGGATTCGCGCCCGGAGCTCCTCGGGTCTTCACGCCTGTAGTTGTCCTCCTCTTCCCTCCCTCTGGAAAGCTCTCTCAGCTGCTCCGGCGGCCCCTGGTAGTCTGCCCGATTCCTACAGGGCAGTGAGGACACAGGGGAAGGATTTGCCCTCGGACCCCAAGGGAGCTGGGCCCAGTGCACATTACGGCAAGAGCAGCCCCCAGACCTGCCAGCCCCACCCCTCCCGCTGCAAGGGGCGCTGGGCTGAAGGGCAGAGCTCAGAGTAGACAGGAGGGTGCCACAATGAGTTCCACTCATGAGCTGAGGGCGTCACAGGGTCAGGCTGGCTCCACTAGCCAAGGAGGGACGGGCCCTGGGACAGAGGCTCCAGCCCACATTGGCTCTGGGCCCACCCCAGGAAGCCCCGTCCTCAGCTCTGAGCCTGGAAACCAGAGGCCGTGGAGGCAAGTCCCAGGACTACAAGGCACAGCACACTTTATGACGGCAGGTCACTCTTTTCTCTGCTGCAAAATGGGGGCGATGACCCCCCAGGGGCGTTGCAAGTGGGAGAGGCTCCGAGGAGTTGGGATGTGTATTTCCAATCAGCTCAGCCCCTTCCAACAGGCAGCCCGCCCGGACACTCACGGCCTCGCGCCCTCCTTGTCCTCAGCCTTGTCCTTCCCTCGGCAGCAGCAGCAGTAGATGATGATGCCAGTGACGATGAAGGCCGCAGCCACGCCCCCGGCTATGCCCGCATACAGCGCCACGTTCATGGAGGCTGCCAGAGGACAGGGCAGCTGCACCTCCCCAGCCGGCCTGGGCCCCAGCCCTCCTCCCAGCCTAGAGAACAGCAGCCGCCAGCTTCTGGCGACACTCCATGAGAGGCATGGTCCCGCAGGATGTGACCAGACATGGCCAGGGAACACTCTTCAGGATGGAGGCGCAGACAAGAACAGACAGACCAACAGCTTCACATCTTAACACTCTCCAGGCTACCCAGGCTCTGAAAAAGTCCCTGGGTGTCAGCCCTGCCAGCCCCCTGAGCTAGATGTGGCATCTTCCCCCAAAAAGGATGGGGTCCAGACTCTGTGGCAGCTGGCTCTGGACACCTCCCCATGCTCACCGAGTGGCCCTCAGGGCAGGCAGGACTGAGGAAGCCTCCGGAAGTCAGTCCTAGGCTCCACCTCCAAAGACCCAGCGGAACAGGCCTGGCCTCAAAGCAGGGGGACCTGGGACGGGAATTGTCCTGCCTACGCCCCCGCAGCGACCCTGCAGCTGCGTGGCCCTAAAGGGGCTCCGCGATTCATCTCCTTGGTGATCTCAGATGACTCTTTGCACCCCAGCCAGCCACCTTCTGGCCTTTGTCACCCCTCCCTCCCCAAGCTGCTCTTACGAAGTCTGACGGCCACAGTGATGTTGCAGGATGCCGTCCCCACGTCATTGCTGGAGGTGCAGATGTAATGACCCGACGTGTCTGTGGAGATGTTCTTCAGGTCGAGGGGCTGGCCTGAGACTGGAAGGAGGGACGGTCAGGGTGAGGAGAGGGGCACCCAGTGGAGTGGTCTGTATTGTGGGTATTGTGTGTGTGTGAAATGTGTATGTGTGCACTGTGTAGTGTGGATATAGTGTGTGGCGTGTGGTGTGTGTGTGAGGTAGGGTGTGTGCGGTGTGTGTGGTATGGGGGATGGGTGTGTGTGTCTGGTGTGTGTGTGGTGCACAGGGTATGTGTGAGTGTGGTGTGCGGTGTGTGTAGCATGTGGCATATGTGATGTGTAGTGACTTGTTCAAGGTTGCAAGGTTAAGCAGTGACAAAGCCGGAACCAAAGTCCTGTTTTAGGTCTAGAACTCCCTGGAGCCGTTGGCAACTTTCTTTTAAAAATTTATATTATAAAAGCAACTATGCTCATCATAAGGATTTGTATATAACATAAAACTATTTCAATTCAATTCGACAGAAAATATATGTTGATCGCAGCTCTAAACAACATAAAGAGGTCCCCTGTTCTCTTTGAATTTTCAGTCAAGGAAGGCAGACAGACATGAGACAATGGTGATTTCATGGGCAGGTACAGTGCAAAATGGAGCTGCTATTCGAGTTTACAGTCAGAGGATTCAATCTCATCCGAAAGGTCAAGGAAAGCCGCTATAAAGAAGGGAGAGTGACATAAAAATCATTCATAATCTCACTACCCAGAAATAACAGCACTTTGACTTGGGGTTTTTTTCTTCCGATCTTTTCACTTGTATTTTCTTCAAATTCTTCCCTTGAACCCCAGGGCACTACTCTCTGGGTGCTCATTCTCTATAAAATGCGACCCCTTCTAGCCTAGGACTCCGCACCTCAGTGCGTTTCCTGGAATGTTGCTTACAATGGTACTGAAAAAGGGGTCCATAACCAAAGCAAGCTCAGAAGTCACTGAGTTAGGGTTCAGTAAGTTTTGTAAGGGCGGAGCTTTCAGAGCTCCTAATATGCTAATGAGCACTGGGAATCTCTGATGGGGGTTATGGCATTAACGGTCTCATTTCCTACATGAATTGTATTTTGTTATTTTTAAGAGGCATCTTGAAGGAATACACTTTGGGAAATGTTCTATGACCCTGGGCATAGAACTCAGAGAGTAAAACTCAGTCTATGTGTCAGGTGCACGCAGCACACTGCACATGGACTGAGGACCTTGGAGCCCAGCTTTGAGCTCCAGGCCTTGTTCAGGGTGGGACTTCCAGTCTGCTGAGTCAGCGCTATCCTTCCCCAGTTCTCTGACGCAAGCAGTACGCCTCAGGAGCTGTTCTGGGATGAACCAGTGCACACCACGTGCCACGGGACCTGCTTTGATTCTGATTTGATTCTGATTCTTTGATTTCGGGCTCCTAAACCTCTTTTCCTTTGGAAAGGGTTGTTTCTGAAATCCAGAGAAAACTAATGTTTCCGCTGCAGTGGTGACACCTCGTGGTCAAGAAGGGGAATGCACAGGAAAGTCATCTGCCCCTCGTCTCCGCTCTGCCCCGGGCGTGGATTCCCCTCCAGGAAAACTCTGGTCTCACCAAGACCCTGTCGCCAAGTTGACAAGATCTAACCTTTCTGCCCCCAGCCCCACTCCCCATGGCTTGTCAACAAGCTCAGGCTGTCTCCCTCACCCAGGGCCCTCAAGATCCTCCCTGGACCCATCCCCGCTCTTCACAATCTCCCGGGCAAACTGCTCCAGCCCCCAGGGTACCCCCTGCCATTTCCTTGATGTCCAAATTCCTGTTTACTTGGTGCATACAACCTAGCTGACTGGAACACGGTTTACAAAGTACGTTGAGAGCTGTCACATTTGTGATCTCCTCTCATCCCACAGCCTTCGGGGAGCAGTATTGCGATCATCCCAGTCGTTTTCAGATGATGATACTAACGGTCAGAGAGGCTGTAGAGAATTCAACACTCAAATCCTTGTTTCCTGGTTCCAGAGTCCCTGACCGTCTCCCTGCTCGTTTGTTTCCACTTGTGGCTCAAACGAGCCAATCTCTAATGTTGGAAAGTCTGTCTTCAGATGCAGGAGGGTGGAGGAACCCTCCTCTCCCGTCACCCACGGTGGACTGAAACGTTTTAAAAGTCAGAAATAGTCTTGGACTGATGCACAGAGGAAGAAGACATGGAGAGTCTCGCGCTCTGTGTGGCCTAACAAAGGGTGGGACAAAGGGCTTTGAGGACCTCACCCCACAAGAGCAGCAGAGGCAAGGTCGGGTTCTTGTTACCGTTAACCACATTCCTTTCTGTCACTCCTAGGTCCCCACTCTGCCTGGGCAAATCTTCACTAGAGGGATAAAGCTTTTGCAAACCAAAGAGAGAATTCTCCCTTTAACCTCCTCTCACGTCCTCAGGATTCTCCCCTTTGGGATCACTGAAAAACCGAAGTTTTGGCTTCTACCAACCGGAGGAGTCTCCCGATGGAGGCAGGAGGGCTGGAGCCGGGTGCTCATCTGTGAGGCTGCTCAGAACGTGCCGTGGCTTACGGGGCAGAGGCAACCCCAGCCGGAAGCACCAGCCCTCCACGATCTCTCATCACCGCGTCTCCCGCCATTCCCGCACGTCCGTGCCCCCTGTCCCCAGCTGCCCGCAACAGTCACGATTTCCGTGCTGTTCTCCCTGCCCAGCCTACTCATCCTTGAGGACCCAGCTCAAATAACAGCTAGTAGGACCTAGCATTAATTGAGCGCTTACTCTCTACCAGGCACGCCACAACAACCCTACGAAGTTACACTAGTATTGTGCCCATTTCGCTGGTGTAGAAACTAAGGCAAAAAGAAGCTAAGTGACGTGCCGAGGCCACAAAGCTGACAAGTGGCAGAGCCAGGATTCGAGCCCATGGCAGGCTCTTAACCCTCGCGTCGTACTGCCAGCTCCAATGCCCCTCGTCGGGGAAATCTTTGACCCTCTTACGTGTCCTCTGTGTCACATCAGCACTCTTGTGGCGCTCATCACCTGTAACCTCCAGGTGTGGGTCCCCATAAACATTTTGCTGGAAGCTCAGACACAACCAGCGTCCCTAGCAGACCTACCGTGACCACCACTGAAATCATTGGGTCCTTTACAGGCCGGAGAGAAGAGGCCCCAGATCCTGATGAGAGCTGCCAGGTGGTTTCAACGAAAATTCCAGACACATTCAATAAAAATTTGCCAACCAGAAACACATAAACAAAACTGGAAGCTTGTTGAAATCCACGTTACCTCTTCCATTTTACATTAGGTCGAGTGGGTTCTACTAATGGTTTCTTTATTAAGTAATTGGTTTGCCACCAAGTGAGTGAAAGTTGGAGCGATAAAGTTCATCCTGGTCCGAGTGGACCGGGTGTGTGTGTTCATCCAGCAGCCTCACCTGGACACCAGTTCCTCCCACAACCCGAATCTCACCTGGGCACAGCTGTGTGCCCTGCCGGCTTGGCTTCCCACCTTCCCACCGCCCACTTCCCCCTTGCTCTTCCACCCAGGCTGACCGGAAAGGCCTCCCGGGAGCTAAACCCAGCGGACGCCTGTCAGGCCTTGTCCTTCCCGATCGCCAGGGGACTGGGTGCAGCAGCGGGCGCGAGGGGCTCAGGGATTCCACCAGGGTATTTCCACACCTGCTGGCTCCAGAGTAAGGAGAGTAGGATGTTTATATAGCTCTTTTTTTTTCCCCCCTGCAGTTTGTTTCCTGACTGAGAGGTCAAAACCCAAGCTGCCCAGTACAAAATACATCTCCTGGCAACGGTAGCTGAACCTACCATCTCCTTCCCTCAGAACGTGGGACCCTCACAGGACGTGTCACTGGGTAGGACCATTAACGGGGCGTGTGTTCGGGCTGGTGGGGTCAGTGGAGTCTGAGATGGACCAGCCTGGATGTGGAATGAACGTGGGAAATTCCTCACCCTTGGGGGCAGCTGCAGAGTTGGACTTGGGGCCTCCCATGTATACCTAACCATAATCATAACGATATACTAGTATATCCCTGTGGACATAATCATAATCAAAATTAAGACCCCAGCCAGTGCTTCTGCACAGAGTGGTTGTCAATACAAGCTTATTCAAGAGAATCGAGGTATGGGGAATAGAGAAAACAATTTAGCATTTATTATGTGCTTCTGCTGAGTGCTTTATAGCAATTGGTTTTATTTCTCACTGGAACTATGAGGTAAGTATTATTATGAGAAACCGGTGCTTGGAGAGATGGCCCAGATATCACAGTGGCAACAGCAGGGGTGGGGGGGATCATGGGATGGGGCAGCCTTCAGGGGGATCTGATTGGTCATCCCAGGTCTCCCCTGGCAGCCCTGGCCAATCAGCTACACCTTGATGTGGGGGCCACCTTCCCCGCGGACCCCATTACCTGGTTGAGTCAGTGACTGCTCCTGGTTCAGGATGTTGTACCACTTCCAGCTGTACTGAGGGGCCGGGGAGCCCTCCTGTGATTGGCAGGTCAGCTGGATGTCGTTCCCAATTACGGTTTCTCCCTGGATGCTGCAGTCTGGTACGGAGGGTGGCACTGTGTAGAGGAGGAGCAAAGAGAAGGCATAAATCAGGTGCCACCCCAAATGCACATGGACTGCCTTGTCTGTTACAGGCAGAGAAATCCATAGCTTAGCAGTGAGATGTAATGCTATAAAACCAATTCACCCCAAAATATCTCCTTGGTGGCCGGCCCCCATCACAGAGAGGCAGTACATACAGTGGGAAGTGTCATGGGTTGGCTACAGTAACTTTAAAAGGTGTGGTTGCATGTGTTTTCTAGAGTCATGGTATTTTAAAGATAGTTCAACATGGCCATTATACAGGTGGGGATACTGAGGCCCAGAGAGGACACTTGTTCACGGGTCCTGGCAGAGCTGGGACTAGAACCCAGGTCTTATGACTCCAGGCCCAGTGCTTTCTCTACCAGCCCACAAGAGCTCCCTGTGCCATGGACCCATCTGTGCCATTTTAGGAAAATCCTCAATCCCTCTGGACCTCAGAGTTCCTATCTGTAAAATTAGGAGACAACACACCTTTTCTGTAAAGGGCCAGAAGGCAATATTTTAGGCTTTGCAGATCATACGTCATCTCTGTTGCTGCTTCTTTTTCTTTTAAATAATGCTTTAGAAACGTAAAAACAGGCTGTGGGCTGGATTTGGCCCCTAGTTTGCCTACCTCTGGGTTAAATGATCTCCGCAGCCCTTCAACTCTAACTTCGTAGGAATGTTCTCTTTGGGTTAAGGCATTACCCTCTTCTGGTGCTCTGCTGATAAAACGCAATTGCCACGAGTGGCCTGGCCGCGGTAGAGATAAGTGCTGGGTGAAGAGAGGGATGAGAGGGGGCAGGGGGCAGAGATAAGGACAGGGAAGCCCACAGCGAGGAGGTTACGAAACCAGCAGGCCATCCTCAACTCACAATCCTAACCTGATCTCCCCAAATTCCTGGGGATCTTAAGCCCGTGCCTTTCACTCAGCGTTGTTAACACACCACCGTGCGGAGCAGTTCCTTCTGCAAACCTTCTTGGGCACCTGCTCTGTGCCTGGCAGTGCTGGGCACTGGTATGACACCGTGAGTGAGTCAAGGAACGCAGTGGGGGCAAAAGACAAGTATTCGGACAGTGAACAGGCAGGAGGCAAGGCGGCAGGGGCAGGGAAGGCCCCAGCACTGACCCGATGCAGTGTCAGCTGTGACCTGAAGGGAGCATGAGCGTGAACAGGGCCAATGGTGGAGGTGGTGATGGTCGTCAGAGAAGGAGAAGTGAGGGCACCTCAGGCAGAGAAAACAGCATGTGCAAAGGCTCTGGGACAAGAAGGATGGAGTATGCTCAAGACTTCAGATAGTGTTCTTGGGGGTGAGAAGGGGAGAACTCACCATGGAGAAGGTTATTATTGGAATCTATGGGTTGCCGGCCTGTCCCCTCTGCATCTTTCTTTTCATGCCCCCTTGGACGGCTGGCTTGCCGACGAACAGTGCTGCCTGTTCTACGGTCCAGGGGCACAGCGGGCCGCTGAGCATCAGGCAGGCGTTCCGATGGCAGCCCCTCCCAGAAGTCACTGGGAGAAGCTCTCTGGACACACCTCTCCCCTCTAGCCCAGCAGCCGCAGTTTCTCCTCTCGGAAATGGTGGGATATGCTCGACATCTCCTGCTGCCGTAGTGAGGGCCAGCCAGGTGTGGGGTGAGCAGGAGGGAAACCCTCTCCCTAACTGCCACTCCTGCGTGCACAGTTCCTAAAGCTAAGAGGCGCAGGCTCCAGGCCAGGCTACGTCTATCCTGGCCCGGACTCTGGGACTGGAGCAGAGTGGGGAGGGAGAGGATGCCGAGGACCACTCCAACCTGCAGCCCTCCTGCTCACCCTGCTGGCCCAGCGGACAAGAGAAGGTGAGCACCTCCCAGGGGACCCTGCTCTAGGACAGGCTTACCGAGCCAAGTTTTATCTCTTGAGCTCTTTAGAGGTCCAGAAACATCCCTGTCTACCCATCCAGACCATTCACCCTTGTTCCCAGGAATGCCTTAAACAGGAGGCTAAGCCTGTATTCCACAATTAGAGAGCTGGCCCGAAATACCAAGACCACCTGAGAAGTCCCAGGTCTGCCCAAAGGCATATACTAAGTGTGCACGAGTGATAGCAGAGCCTTTCTATGACCAGGTTTCTTTGGGATACAGGACAAAAAGGGAAAGAAAGTGACTGATGCCCACCGTCAACTACAAAAGCATAAAGAAGCATCTCAATGCATCCAAAGACTAGCTCTGCGTCACACTGCCATTTGCTAAGGGAGAACTATAATGCAAAGAGCAAATCCTTAATTCTCTCCAGAGGCAGAAGTAGTAATAATGATAAAGAAGGGGCCAGCTATCCCTAAAGAGCTCAGCTTTAGGGAGGAATGTGTCAGGTCCTTTCACCCCTGGCCCTTAACCTCCGCCCCCAAACTCCCCTCCCGCCTCCTGGCAGACGCTGGGCCTCACTGGTCCAGGTCCCTCGCTAAGGTCTGTCTTCACAGCCGCCACCATTAAAAACAATGAGGATCTTGAATCAGACAGATCTAGTCCAAGTCGTCCTTCCACGCGTGTGGGGGCCGGGAGACCTCCGGGCCTTGCTGTCCCACTCTCAGCTGGCCCGTCTTACCGACCAAGCCGAATGTAGATGAGGCAGAAGACATGGCTGGCTCCAAGACCTCCCCAAGCCTGCAACTCCCGCTGCAGACGTCAGGGGGCGCCAGAGGCCGGGGAGACGGCCGGTCCCGCCCGCGGAGCAGGGAAGGTCGGTGACCCGAGCGGCGCGCGCTCCCCGCGGCGGGGCTGCGCGGCCGCGGCCCACCTGGGAGCTTCCAGCTGGCCTCGGTTTACTGGGAGGTCACCCAGCCCGAGTGGGCCGGCCCCGTATAATTAAAACCCTCTGCCTAAAAATAGACCAGCTGCAAAGCCAATGGGAAAGAAAACTTTTTTTTTTTAAATTTTTACTGGATTTCTTGACATGTAGCACAAAATGGGCTCTCTCGTTTTCTTTCTTTCTTTTTCTTTCTTTCTTCTTTCTTTTTTTTCTTTTCTTTCTTTCTTTCTTTCTCTTTCTTTCTTTTTTCTTTCGCTCTTTCTTTCTTTTTTCTTTCTTTCCTTCCCTCCCTCCCTCCCTCCCTCTCTCCCTTCCTTCCTTCCTTCCTTTCTTCCTCTTTTTTTTTTAAAAAAGGAGAACATTGGTCTCACCAAGTTCCATCATCTCAGATTAAACTTGATTCCTCTGGCCCTGGAAGGGGAAAAGGGGGATCGATGGCATTTATGCTTACGGTAGAGGGGGGTGGAGTCCACGCTAGCACTTACTTTCCCTGAAGGGAATGGGAGCTGTTTAAGGGACCCCCCAACATACATTTCTACATGTGTGTGTGTGTGGGGGGGGTGTATATTGTAGTATATTGTTCATACCAAAAAAAAAAATGGAAGCAGCGCGCGTATCCATCAGTATGGATAAATCATGGTATAGCCATATGACGGAATATATGCTGTTAACAGGGAGATCTATGTGTTCATCTGGAGAAATATGCATGAAACATCGTTTTTAAAAAAAGTAAGTTGCCGAGTGATTTTTATAATATGAATCCATTTTTTGAGAGAAAAGAAAGAAAAGGAGAGAAGTATGTAAGAGGACGTGTGCATGTTGAAAGCACATGAGGAGAAGTACGGAAGAATACCCCCTGCGTTGCCATTGGCTACCTCATTGGCGGTAGAGTGGAAGGAGTTCTGATTATTCTTCATGCAGTGCCAGTCTGTGTAATTGTATAGTTCGGTTCACTATATAATGCTTTCAGAAAGTCAGGCAACCACCTTGTGCAGTTAAAAAATAAAATCCTATCAAGTAATGTAAGGGAAAAAAGGAAAAAGGAAAAATGATCAACATTTTTGGTTTAAAGTGTTGCTGCCTCCCAGGGGTGGTGCCGTTTCTTATCCTGGACATAGACTGAGTGTTCATCAAAAAGCAGAGTCAGTTGCTTCCTCTTTCTGGGCCTCATCTACAAAACGAGGTTATTAAAGTAGATGATCTTTCGTATCCTTCCCAAACTATAAATTCCAATACAAAGTCATTCCTGTGAAAAGCATGGTATCTTAGGGCAAATTTCCAAGGCAGCAGAACCTGGCTGATGGTGTGTCTGTTGGGGGCTGAGGACGTGCAGAGGTGGAGCGAAGGGTTTGCACTGGGTCGCTGAAGTTAGGACAGGGAAAGGTGTGCTCCCTGTAAGAGTCACAATGCCGCCCTCAGAGGACCAAATTAAGGCACAAGGAGTCTTTGCAATGGAATTTAAGTTTCTTCTCTTTGTATGTATGGTATGTAAATGAGAAGAGTTGCGGGGGAAAGAACGCCAGACAGAGCAGGGGCCCACTCCAAATCAGCCTCTCCTCTGCCGTGGGGGACATCTGTAGCTCGTGGAGAACTTAGTGTTCTGCAGTTGAAAGGGAGGACCAGCGGCCCCTGCCCTGAGACACACCGGACTACGGGAGGACACGGTGCTACCTCTGGCTTCATCTTGCCACCAGAGTGCTTCTCCCTCTTCCTGCCACTCATGAAAGAAATGGAGACACTCACCGAGGACCAAGAGGCGGGCGCGTGACTTGGACGTGCCCTCCAGGTCTGACATCAGCAGGACGGAGCACTCATAGGTGCCGTTGTCATCCATGGTCAGCTGACTAATGGTGACAGAGGCGTCTGACTGCTCGGCATTTTTCGAAATGTTGACACGGTTCGCATAAAGGTCACCATAGGTGTAGGTTTTGGTCTCAAAATTCCAGATGACCACTTTTTCCTGGGAGGAAGAAGAAATGCCACTCGGTCTTCACCCCAAGGCCCTGGCATGGTGCTTCCCGCCTATCCTGACTACCCTCATCCACATTCCCAGAGCCCACCACACCAACCCTCAGAACAAACCACTCCAAGACGTGCTACCCATTTGTGAATTTCTTTTGTTATTTTATATCCATTTTTAAAAAATTTTTTAAATGAAAATATTGAAAGACTTGGGGCGGGGGCAGGTAGGCAGGTCATACCACAGGAGCGCCTGAGGGGAAATGGGGCCATCTCACATCCCAACACTTTCACCTTCTGTGACCTCTGGCATCTCTTGTCCATTCCATTTCAGTCCATTTTCTACTCTCCCTCATTCGGTAACCAGTGTTTACTGAGCACCTACCGTGTGCCAGGCACCATGCTAGGCAGACACCCTTGGCTTCCAAGCCCCCTTGGTGTACTTGACTCTTGCCTTTGGAACTTATCTGTTCGCCTTCCCTGGGGTGGCCCAGGACTCCTAAGTCCCAGAGCAGCAGGACGGACAGGGAAGGAGAACAAGTCTTGGCTTGATGCACCAAGGAACCCTTATGGGCCATGGCCACCTCTCCTGGGGGCTCCCAGAGTCCTGGAGTACAAACCTGAAGAGGAAAGCTGCTGCCTTTGGCTTCCAGGAACTGCAGGGCACCTTCTTTCACCATCACAGGTATTTAGCAAACCAGATGTAAAGTCTATGCCTGACACTCTTCTGGGTGCTGAGGTAACTCACCCCTTCTCTCTCGTCAGAGAAGAAGCTAAGTCCTTTTCCACTCTGAGTGGTCAGGGACCTCATGTTTACTTCTTCCAGGAGTGTTCGCATTTTTAAAGACCTTGTTTTTTTGGTTTTCTGAAGACAGAATCTCGCTCTGTTGTTCATGCTGGAGTGCAGTGGCCCAATCATAGCTCATTACTATAACCCGGAACTCCTGGGCTCAAGTGATCCTCCTCCTGCCTTAGTCTCCCAATAGCTGGGACTACAGACGCGAGCCACCATGCCTGGCCAGGGATACTTATATTTATCGCACCATTATTTGTGGCAGCAAAATATAAGAAACCAACCAAATGTCCATTAATGGTACATACAGTACTTTCGTAAAATGAAGTGCTTTTTGCAAATGTTGAAAAAATGAAATATAAGTATATTGCATCTATGGAAAGAGGCCAAAATACATTGTTAAAAGAAAAAAAGCCAAGTGCAGAACAGTATGTATGTAGTATATGTAAACATGTGTACTCATATATGTATATGCATGTGTGCATAGACACATGATACCTATGCGTGTATGTGCCTGGCCGGCGGTGGAGGGGGGGGAATAGAGCGATGAGGGTGTGGGAGCAGGGTGGTGGGACTGGCGGGGCAGGGATAGGCGTGAGCCTTCTCAGAGTACACCTTTCATGGTGTTTTCAAACCATGGGATTATATTATCTATTTAAAAATAGAACTAGAAAATAAAACAAAACTCCTCCACACCCTCCAAAAGAATCCAAACAGGAGGAAAAAAACCACTCCGTAAAATAAAATTTGGCCTCAGAGTGAGGCCTGTGCTAATCAAAAGAAGTGACTGATTTGAATAGTACAATTTAGGTCATTTGAGACTGGCCAACAGAAAGATATTTCAGGGGAGGCGACTTTTTCAAAATAAAGGTGGCGTAATCTGATCCTCCATAGGTCCAGCATCACCACGGCCTCCCCATACACCCCAGCTTGGGAGCTAACCTTCATCCCATTTGACATTTGTTGAAAGACTTTGTAGTGCTTGCCTTCCAAGAGGTCATGGTCAGGTGATAATCGCTCCCATGGTCCCCTGAACTTGTTAAGGATGCTTACCGAATGACTCCTGAGAAGCTTATCCCATTGGATAAGTCCGTTTCGATCCGTGGCGGAAGTGTGGTAGGTGCATGGAAGGGTGACACTGGTTCCCCGGGCAGCCCGAAGAACGTCCTGTGTGGTTTCCACGGAGATGGCGTCAACAGTCACCCAGACTGGAAAGAAAGTAGGAAATGGGAGGGAAACGTAAAGGACACAGTCACACCCACCCAGCACTTGCGGGACCTCTGAGGGAGCGCCCAGGGCCATCCTTGCCCCTCCAGCCACAGCTAAACACGCCACCCCAGGGCCTTGGCCCTGACACAGCAGCGCTTCCCGCCAAGAGCGGGGCGAAGGCAAACTCGTGTACCTCGGTCCACCTTAGCTCCACCCTGCAGCAGCAGGAAGAAGTTGCCTGGCTTTGAACCTCAGCCTCACCTCTTGCCAGCTGCGTGAACTTTTCCATGCCTCAGGTTTTCATCAGTAGAGTCCTAATACTCACTTCCCAGAGATGTGGGGGAAAGTAAAGGAGATACTATGTGTAAATATTTTTCTCAATACCTGGCACATAGAAAACTGTTGATAAACATTACCCACCATCATTTTTGTTGTGGTGATGATTTATTCATTTATTTAACAAATATTCATGGACTGTTTACATGCAGTAAAGAATTTTATGAATAAGATTAAATCAAGGGAAAGAGAGAAAGAGAGAGAGAGAGGGTATTCCCAGGTGAGTTTATTTTATGTAAGTTTATCAGAAAACGGTGAGAAAGAGTGTGGCCCCGCCAGTATCTCCCATCACACATGCTCTCCTCCATCGGGACGTGGGGTTCGCGTCTGGTGGACCTGTGACCGCAGTGTAACAGATGCTATGTGGCTCTGAGACTAAGTGGTAACAGGACACACACTCCGCCTGGTTCTCTTGAGATGCTCGCCCTGGGAACCCAATCGACATTCTGTGAGGAAGCTAAGCAGCCACATGGAGAGAGTAAGGGGCAGGCAGGTGTTTGGGACACCAACTGAAGTCCTTCAGAATAGCCAACTTCAACTCTCAGAACTGGAGAAGGGCAAACCCAGCTCCCCAGCCACTCCAGCTGATGCCAAGGGGTACAGAGCTGAGCTATGTCTGCAGAGCCCCGCCCACGTTGAAGACTCCTAAGTAAAATAAATATTGTCATTGTTTAAGCTACTAAGTTTTGGGGTGGTTTGTCACGCAGAATAGATGCTTGGCACACAGAGCCACGTGCATACTGGTGGTGAGAACTTTCCAGGCAGAGGCACAGCAGGGGACAGGCAGCAAGGCAGGTGTAAGCTTGGTCCCTGCACAGGGAACAGCAAGGAAGCCAGTGCAGTGGGAGAGGAGTGAGAGAGGAGGAGAAGGGGCAGAGAAGTAGGGGTCTCAGATTGCAGGGAGCGCTGGAGCCCTCATTTCAAACTGTGTACTTTGCTCTGAATGGGGTGGGCAGCCCCGGGAGGGATTTAAGCAGAGGTTGTATATTTGACATTTTTAAAGGTCATTCTGGTGGCTGTGAGGTGAGTAGACAGAAGGGGTGGGGAACAAGAGTGGAACCAGGGAAGACAGGCCAGCGTTGGTTTCAATAGTCTAGATGGGCTCGAATGGCGGCTTAGATGGTGGCGGAGGTGGCGTGAAGTGAGCCGGAGTGGGACGTATCTAGGAGGTACAGCCAACAGGATTGGATTGCGGAGTGGGTTTGGCGTGTGAGAGGACAAGAGGGGTCAGGGATAGATATGAGGATTTGTCTTGAGCAGCTGGAAGAATGGAATTGTCATTTTCCGAGACGACAAAGGCTGAGGGAGGAGCAGGTTTTGGGGGGAAGATCAGGGTTTGTCTGCGGACATGTGAAGCTTGAGATGCTGCTGGACATCCTGGGGCACCCGGTGCCTGGTGATGGAGAAGATGAGGAGGAGTCAGCAAGGGAGAAGGAGACCTGGCCAGGGAGGTAGGAGGAGAACCCAGAGCAAGTGTTTCCCAGAGGCCAGGCAGGAAGAGTGTTTCATGCAAGCACAGGGGACCGCCTGCTCGAATGCTGCTGGCCTGCTGGACCAGGGAGCTGAGGACCGAGAGATGGCCACTGAGGGTGGCAGCGTGGAGGTGACCTTGGTGTAAGCAGATGCTGTGGGGCAGTGGGGGTGGAGCCTGAATGGAGTGGGCTCAAGAGCACACAGGACAAGAGGACGTGGACAGTAGTTGCTGGAAAGGGGAGAGAGAAACGGGGCTGTGGCGGCTAAAAGAGGCTGTAGGGTCAAGAGAAATTAGTGCCCTTTTCCCCCCAAAATATGTGTCCGATGGCTTAACAAATATTTTTGACACAGTGTTTATTGATGATGAGAATGAGTTAAGAAAGAATGGGGACAGAAATGATGTCCTTGTGGAGGGAATGGGGCAGGGAATAGGGTGCTAGGGAGGGCAGGCCTTAGAAAGGCCCTGGGGCCATCCAGCCACTGTAGCAGGAGGTGGCTAAGGACGCAATGAGTGGGTAGATTTGGTGGCAGGAGGACGAGCAGTTTCCTCCTGAGTGTTCCTATAATGTGGCTGCAGCACAAGGAAGGAAAATGTCCTGCTGAAGACCGCCCAGCTGGCAAGACTCCACTGCCTGATCAGATAGATCTCAGCTGCATTAACACGCTTCTCTCTTAAGATGCAGATCGCTCCTGGGAACAGTTAAAGCATGCGGGTTGTTAGTACACCAGTGCGCAGTACTTCCTAACGTGACAGTCAGCCGCCCTTCCAGAGCAGGCGCTGTGCAGCAGGGCCGTGCGAGCTCCTGGGGCCGCCTTGTGAAATCAGAGAGTACGGGGTATAGGGGCGAGAGGAACAGGAAGCTGTCAAAAGCCAGCTTTCCCCACTTTGGTACTTGCATACTTTCCTCATGGTGACACCAGTGCCTGGAGCACCTGAGAATCCGTTCCAGTGCTGGCTTCCGGAGTTGCTCATGCTGCCAGAAGGTGCCTCCAAAGTGGCCACGGCTTATCAAGGGACCCTCAATCAAAGACCCCCAGTGGTCTTTCCACCACCTTCATCTACCAGAAAACACACTCTTCATCTTTACTCACAAGTTACCCTTCATCAGAAGGCTGTTTGCTTGAGTGGGGTCCTCTGATGCCACCTGCCCAGCTCCCAGCTGTCGCTCTTTACCCTGTTCAGAGAGCCCGTCTAGACGTCATTCACTATATGCCTGGCGGTGGTCATGGCAGCTGCCACTGACCTCTACCTCACCTCTTCTATCCTTGCCTGGACCAGAACATTCCTGGAGCCTTGTCCTCAGGGTGACCACGCTCGGGCCTCTCCATGACCTGCATAAAGATTCCTGTCTTGTCTAACATACTACCCATAGACTACCCACTAAGGGACTGCTGCCACGGGCAGAGCCTGGGTGGTCCGTGCTCTGCTGGTACCCACACTGTGGCACATTCGCTTTGATGGTAGTAATTCTCACTCTCGCCTCGAAGAGAGCCAACCCACTAAGTCATTCCTCAGCCAGAATCCATTTCCTACCTTGTTCCTTGACCACATCACACCCCTCACCCTGTCACAGGAACTCTGACATGATTTCTTCAGTCCACCAAGGGGTGTTTAGTATGTGCCTACCGCATAAAACTAGCTGCCTGCTCTGTTCTGGGAGACGAGATAGATGCCCACAAAGTCATCTTCTTACCCTGGCAGTGTTTATGGACATACACTAGACTCATACGCACACTCGTGTCCTCTTGGCTGAACTACAAGTGCAATATTTGCTCGCAGAAGAGAGATCGATGTGGACTTTATGCAGGAGGAGAACTCGGGCTGGTGACGGCACAGAAACACCCACTGTTTGCCAGCACCTCACGGTTCTCGGGTGCCTCACATCCTGGTGAGAAATGAGCCTCCGCCAAATGGAGCGGGACACATTGGCTGGATTCAGAAAGTCTCTGAATATCCCTTCCTGGGAGGGATATACTCCTGCCACCTGTTCTTTTTCTCTCCCCACCCTCCCTTCCTTCTAGCTCAGAAACGTCACTTCGAGAGTTTTATTCCCATATCTGTACCACTGTATACGTGCTATACAACTTCTCGTGGCCGTTTCAGGAACTAGCATAGCACAGGGCTTACGTGCACAAGTTCTGGAGCTGGAATGCCTTAGCTCCTTTATTTACTGAATGTATAACCTTGAGCAGTTTGCAGATGCTCTCTGTGCCAGAGTTCTCACTTGAAAAATGGGTTGAGTGAGGACTAAGTGACATGAAAGGTGTACTTTGTGTAGAATGGTCCCTAACTCATCATCAGTGCTCAATAAATGATAGCTACTATGACACATATATTCCATATCGAACCACTTCTACTTCCTCATCTAATAGGCTGTTGTTGAGGTACAGCCCTGGTAGAAGTTAATCACAGGAGACGCCACCCGCCGTCACCACGGGTAAGCACTCAGAAAGGAACAATAATTGATAATGATCGTAACTAAAGACTGGATCATTTTTAAAGAGCATTATAACAATGAGTTAAATCCATTTATGGTAATAGATTTGTGAGGAAGGAAATAGAAATGAATGGAAGACAAAGAGCTCATAAAGAAGAAACCGTCTCGCACAAATGCAGAGCGCTCTTTAGATGTTATTTGTAAACCTGAGAAGGATCTTAAAAGGCTGATCCCATGCCCCGAGGCACACTTACATTTTCCATAATCCTGGATGAAAAGTTATCCCGTGTTTAAGAACTTTATGCCAACAGCCATCTTGGGAATCCTCTACAGCGAACCTAAATCCTTTCCACGGATCCAGTCAATTTCCTCTTGTTCTGATATTGTTGGCAATAAAAACACCTGGCTAGACTTCTTAATAATTTCCCATTATATACTCAGAGGCTTCTAATATTTGTAATCACCAGCTTTCTCACCTCCATCTGGAATAAATCCAGTTCCTTTCACTTCTTTCCGTGTGCTTTCTGTTTATTAGCCCTGCAGCCTCATTCTCTCTTCTGTGGGATCTTCTAGGGGTGCTATGTTCCATCGCTACTCAGTGGATGGGACAGAGCACCAGGTGGGACATTTAATCCATGATTAGAAAGCTGGGAAGTGGACAGGTTCATTTCTAGAGCCTTCCTACTTCCTTGTAGAGATTGGCATTGGGTGTCACCTTTCCAGTTGCCCAGAGCCCACCCTCCTCCGGTAGTTACAGCTCTTCCATCCTGTTGCTGCTTGCTTTGGCCTGTGTTCCTCCTGCTCCAGAAGCTTCCTTTCTTCCCTCCACACCCCCACCCCACTCTCCCACCTCCTTTCTTCTCAAGGTTCTAAAGAAAAACATCCATCTGATCAGCTGATTCATTGTAAGGTGCTAATAACTGTTAATGGACTGATGTGTTAGCCTCCAGGGGTAGACATGTTGTACAAGTGGGAAGAACACGTGCTTTGCTAAAAAGCAAAGAAGGAATCATAAAACTGCATTATAGAAGTTTTCAAAAGAAGGTGTTGTGAGCACATGCATTGCCCTAAAAAGAATCTTCTAACTCTCCCAAGCAGAGTTGATAACTCTGTCCTTTGTGTCACCTACTAAAACCTGCCTCCTGGTGCTTCTTTCTCATGAAACTTTATTATTACACAACATGGCAGAGAGGCCAAGAGCACAAATGCTGGCGCCGCACTGTCCAGGCTGGCTCCTGCTTCTAACCTTGCATGACTGCGGTTACCTTGGGCAACTGAATTAACTTCTCTGTGCCCCAGTCTCCTCGACTGCAGCAGGAGTATCGCCTTGGTATCTACCTCCTGGTTGTCAGAGGGTTGCGTGACTTTACGCACAGCCTCCACCCTGGCACACAAGCGAGGACTCTATGTGCATTCCATGCTGCGTCTTTCTCCTCCACTATAGTTTTCTTCATCTTCGAATCCCCAGGACTCAGCAAGTGACCAACACATAAGAGGTCTCAGACAAGTGCTCTTCGACAGCCAATGAATGAGGTATAGAGAATTTAAGCCTAAAGGATGGGTAGGGTTTACAACCAGAGAAACTTGGTGGGAGAACTTATCCCATGAATCACTAGAAATTGATCAAAAACAAAATAAAGGACCAATGGAGCCCCGGAGAGGGGAAGCAGCGTCTGGAAGATACCCCAGATGGAAACAGGAGAGGTCATTTAACCTCCTTAAATGGGTCAGGTATGCAGACCCAGCTTGAGGCCTCGATGATTGCTTGTAAATAATTAAAATTTGTTAAGGAGAAAATAAACTGTCTCTTGAGAGCTAAACCGAAAGTAATATATCCGAGGAGGATAATGAAATGCTTGATCAAACTGGCTGCTTGAGGCACACACAGCACATTACGGGAGCCCCTGGGAAACTGCAGTAATGCGTCCACTTCGAAAATCCATTTGCTCAGAGAAACCACATTCTCAGCTAGGGAGGCCAGAAGGGGCCCAGCCTGCCCCAGGACTAGCAGCCACGATGCTCTGAGGTTGAGAAAGTGTCAGCCTCTAGGGAGAAGGAGGCAGTTCACACAGACAGGTTGGTTTGTCCTGCCTCCTTAGGTGGGACAGTCCCCGCAGGCTGCCGGGAGAGGAGAGATCAAGAGGCAGGGAGGGGGGTGGTTTAGGACTCGATAAATATCTGTTGAACTGTGTGTTCAACGTGGAACTTTAGGGATCTAGATCAATTCAATGAATTTCTCCTTAAGTCCTAGTTTGGCGCAAGGCACTGGAAACATGATCAGAGGTACGCCCCTGGCCCACCTCTCTGGAAGCCCACTGAGACCACTGCAGCCCTTACTGCGGGCTGGCTTTTCTGAACTGCTTCAGGCGGCAGGTGTCCCAGGCACATGGCATTCTCGGGTTGCTGCAGGTCTGTGTGTGTGGGCTCCCCCTCACCAGAGGACACGGCACACTCCTCTGAGCAGGGTCTGTGTCTCTGGTGGCTCATCTACCCCCCACATGCCGACTCCACCCGCAAGGTATCTGCAGGGAGCCGGGTGCTGATAAGACCTTGTTGACTGAGGGCTTGCTTGGTGGCACAGTCCTGCCCAGGAAGCAGTTAGAGGTCACTGTCACCAGCATCCTAACGGACTCTAAGTGTTAGGGCAGGGAGGGAAGGGGCTGAGTTAAAACCAGGAAATGAGATTTTAACGGAAAGGCTTATTAAAGCAATAGGATTTGGCATAGCCCCGAGAGGCTAGCAGTTCACTGTGTAGAACTGTATAAATAAGGGAATACAGCAGGGTGCAAAACCGTGTATATTAATACAACAGTAGCCCAATACCACACAATCACAGAGAGAGGGAGAGCAAATTCCAGAAGAAAATAAACCAAAACACAGTAACAATAGTCATCTGTGGATTTGGGATCATGGGACAATTTGAGGTTTCTTCTTTGCGTACTTTTACCTTCCAAATGCTCTACAACAACACACAGTGCTCCTGTCACTATAAAGCTAAGCAGAGGCGAGGACGTGGAGACGGAGAGGGCAGCCTGCTTTGTCAGGAGCTCGCCTGACACAGGAAGACGAGAAAACTGAAACCAGAGGGGCACAAAGGATCCTGAGCGGGTTTCTTTAGTCCCCTCTGGGGTTGAAGATGCAGAGACTTGGGCCAGCTTGTGGGTTATGGGAAGGTGCTTCCAGAAAGGAAGAGACTGAAAGGGGAGAAGAAGCCAGATGGCTGTGGCCTCAGAGGGAGGGCCAGGGCACAGGTGGAGGGCTAGCCTTGCTCACTGCCAGTGTCACCTGTTCCTGGGTGCAGATGGAGATAAGTCGGGGTTCGGGGGCCAGGTGCAGGGCAGGGCGCTCTAGGGATGCACATTTTATGGTCCTGTTACAGTGAACTTTGTGACGGTCCTAACTGGGAGTGTCTGCCTGTCCCTGGTGTTTATGGTACCCCTGACTCACCAGGGCAGAAAACGAGGAAGCAGCCCAAAGGTCACTGGGTAACAGAGGAGGAGGAAGGAGGCAGGTTCCAAGTGTGACGGTTGGTGCCCTGGGCAGAGAGCGCTGCTCCAGGCGTGGGTGATCTGGGAACAGAGCCCTGCAGAGAAGCAGAGAGAATAAGATGGGGACAAAACCTCAGTGCTGCCGACGTGGGGTGATTTGAGTGGCAATTAGACTTCCCTTCCAAGTCCAGTATGTCCTTGAGGCACGAGCTGTGTCAATACTGAAACCCCTGCCACTGAGAGAAGGCACTGGAGCTGTGGGGAAAACGCAGGGAGGCCTGGGAGGGAGGCCAGACACACTGAATGACCCTCTCCCTCACACCTGCGGCATAAATCATTTTCCCAGCGAGTCCCCCTTATCCATCGAACTCCAGAAAGAGACCCAAGACAGGCTACTGAATCAGTCTGCACTTCAGTGAGGCCCCAGGTGGCTTGTCTGCACACTAACATGTGAGAATACATGCAGATGGGCCCCCGAGTGGAGGCACCAAACCGGGAGCTGTACAGTAATGCAGGGAAGCAGCCAGACGAAGCGAACTGAGCTGAAAGTCACATGCAGAGTATCAGAGGCAGCCGTTCATTAAATATACTTTTCCCAAACCCCCAATTTGTAACTCTAAACCTAGACTGCACATCACAGCCCCCTGGGTAACTTTTCAAACATCAGAGAGAAGCCCAGATCCTGCCCCTCTGGATTCTGATTCAGAAGGCATGGGGAGCCCGGGCATCTGTATTCGTACCGCACAGATGGTTCTGATGGGAGTCAGGGTTGATAGCCACCGCCCTAAACTGTCACTCCTCCACTTTTGAGTATGTGTCCGTCTTAGACTGATCATTCATTCCTTTGAGGTTGGGACTGAGACTGGACTGGGATGTTTTGATCCAGACTGCAGCTCTGGCAGGCAGGCAGGCAGTGTGATTTGCCCCAGGCGCATGAGCTCTTCCTATGAGCACTGGCTTCTGACTAGTGCTCAGGTGCCAGCAGGTGGTGCCCAGAACCCAGCTGGGAGCCAGGCCTTGGGGACTGGAGTGGCAAAAGGGCCCAGGGACACGGAGCAGATGGAGGGTGGGCCGCCATCTTGCAGTTGCTCTTGCAGGCTGACACCACCCTGGCTCTGGCCTAAATACCACGCTCTTGGGGTCCACATTCTCAACAGATGTGCACATCTGAGGCTGAGCCCCTTAAAGCACAGAGCCTGGGCCAGGCCACTACATAGAACTTAGACACGTAAGTGACACTGGGCTCAGATATGCCACTCTGATAGGGCAGACCCCAGGGAGCAACCCAAGCTGGTGTGACCAACAGGAACACGACACTTCAGAGCAGGAGAGTATAGGGCACCACATTTAGGATAAATTCTCCTGCTGGGTATTGTGCCTCTACCAGAGATGCCAGGGAAGGGTTCTAAAATGGCATGATCAGCCTCAAAAAGTCAGCAACGTGGAAACTTAGTTCCTATTCAAAATCTACCATGGATCAAACATCTATGGATTGATTGAAACTTTTATATATGGGGGAAGAAAAAATATTTTTTCTCTCCTGGTATGGTATTTTGTGGTGATGGATTCCTTTATTTCTTGTGTAAAGTGGTGCTTTCCTAGGTTTTCTAATTTAACTTAGAAAAAACAAGGCAGTTTCCTCTAGTTCTAGGAAGGTAGGGCATGTGCGTGTGTGTGTGTGTGTGTGTCAGGGGGTTGTTGAGGCAGGAGCATGCAGCACAGGCAGGAAGAAGCATTATTTCAGTATAACATTAACACACACGCTATGATTCTTTTCTACCTCCGCTCCCCTTCCTGGTGCTGCTGCTACCTCTGGTTCAGGCCATTATCACATCTTGCTTTGGCTACTGCAGGTCTCCCAGTTGGACCCCATTTCTGCAGACTCCCACTTTGAAATGTTCCACACTCAAATACAAACACAGTTGCAGTGGTGTTAATCCCGGCGGAAAAGCCGTACCTTCTTCATTGCCTTTAGAATAGCTTATACATTTCTCCACATGGTGTCCAGGGCCCTCTGGGCTCCACCTGTCTTTCTAGTCTTATCTCCTTTTAATGTCATGTGTTCTCAGGCTGCGTGCAATCACAGTGGTCCCTCTAACCCCTGCTGTGCTTTGCCAGCTCCAAGCCTCTTCCGCTGACCGTCACTCCGCCCCTTGCCCCAAATCCAAATAACATCCGTTCCTCAGAAGCCAGACCAATAATCACTGCTGCCATGGACCATCCTCCTGTCCCTTCCCTCCTGAAAAGAATCTTCCTCTACTCACAGGCTCCCACAGAACTTCCTTCCTGATTCTTTAATAGAAACTACCCATTTCTGCCTTAGAACTTTTATTTTGCAAAATATCAAGGCCCCTCTCCCAGATTGTAAACTCCTTGAGAGCAGTCACTGGTTTTATTTCTCTTTGAAACATCTACAGGAACTAGCACAGCACCTTGCCCATAGCAAGGACACTGTATTCGAGTTTGTCACATTCAACTGAATAGATCGGTAGTGTCGACTTCAAGAATGTTGTCACAAGCACAGAGTTTCTACAGCTAGTTTTCCTTGGAGGTCATGGTGGTGGGATGCATTTCTGTTATAGTCACAAACACAGTGAGACATACACAAGAACTGACAGACATTAACAGAGAAAGAACCGATTTCTTCTTCTGAAAATAACTCAAACCCACTGATTATCCTACAAATTCAAAAGACAGAATACGCGTGTATGTTACACAAAAACAAAAGTAAGGTAACACAAAACTGCAAATGGCCTTAGTAAAATCAGTACAGAAACATCATCTGAATTGTACATTACTGCTTCAGAAAATAAAGAACCACAGATTAATAGGAATTCCTAATTTTTTGAATGTTGCATGTATGCATTTTTTTACCAAAACAAGTATTCATTAATGAATATTTATGGAAAAGATGGGCTGTGAAGCCATGAAAGTGTTTTTAGTGTGTCGTTGTCATCAGTTCTACTAAATAATTGTCATTACAAATCCAAAAATATCTTGAATGGATAATACTGAATAATCTAGATCGCCAAACTGCATTAGAAGGGTATTAGCTGACTCAGGAGACTAATTATAACGAGGTATTGAGCTGCTTATCTCTCATCTCAATCTTAAAACCATAAACCACACCATACGGGCAGTGGCTGCCAGTCAGGTCAGTGTGGGGTAGTGAAAATAGCATTGAACAAGAGTCAGGAGCCTCAGCTCTGTCATTAACTCTGTAACCTTGGGAGCTCTTAATAAAGATCATGCTGTATGAGAAAAGCAGATCCCTTCTTTAGAGAAACACAGTTATACTAGTGGCTAAAGCTGCTCATTCACAGAAAACATGTAAACTGCAGAAAGATTGCACACACACACACACACACACACACACACACAGTGACTCGCCTTTCCCAGACAAAAACCCGCT
>CAUYSK010104624.1:0-40071 GCA_963575035.1 Avahi laniger
GTTGGGGACAGCTGGTATAGAGGACCTACAGATCTTTGTTAAAGCTGTGAACAATATGAATATTTTCTCTTAGCTTCTCTACCAGTTATGCAAACATTACCAGAATTTCCATGAACGACTGGGGAAAGATGAGTAGAGCCATGGAAAAGCATGTTTAAACTATCACTCTTATTCTATTTCAAACGCAGCTTAATTTAGGTCAAATCATTCCATTCTTCATTACTATATAACTTAAGAGATATAATAATTATAACTCTAAAAAGTACTTGTATTGCTTTTATATTATATTTTGTATATTTTCTCTGAATTTTCTATATGATTTAATGTCATCCCCAAAGCCAGTCAATTATTATTCTTATTTTAAAGATTAGGAAACAGGTTCAGAGAAACTAAGTAATTTGCTCAAATTACTTAAGTAATTAGTTATACTGCTAGTAAGTGGTGAAGCTTGAATCTATCTGAAACCAAAAAATAGTGCTTTGTCACTAGACCATGTGTTTTTTTAATTATGGAAAATACTGTCACAAGAAATGTTCAATACCTTATTAAATATAAATGCTTAATAAATATAAAAACAATAATATCTTAGAGGCTGTAATTTGATAGAGACGGTATAGGATTCTAATTCTCACTTAAGTGGTTTATTCATAAAGTTATATACAACATTCAAGTATCTCATGTCGGTCAAGACTCTTTGGATTCACGGGTACTAGAGGACCCAGAAACTATCCCCTCATTCCTTTAAATTCTAGTGAGGAATGTAGAAGGGATGAGAGATTTCACTCCCATCAGTAGGTAAGCCTCCTAATTAAAGGTGGGAATAGATAAGAATTAAAGAATCCTGCTGACTTGTGACTTGTAACATACACACCTTTTCTGTAATCCACTACCTTAAAAAAAAAAACAAAACTGTCTTTGGTATAAAATCCACAAAGAAGAACAAGTAACTCAGAAGGCTGCTCTATTTCTTCTCTTCATTTTGAACAGTCAACATAATATTTAGCATTTCATTTATACACATGTAATTATGTATGCCTATCTCAAAAGACCCTCTAAATTTTCATTTTCACAAAAACAAACTATGAAATGAATTTCAAAGACGGCTTAAGTTAATTAGTAGATCACAATTATAAAATGACAAATCTGTTCCTAGGAACACAAGCTAGGGTGACATAATGCTGACTTCAGTGGATAATACTGATACATTTCCATAGGGCAAAAATTTTCATATTTTCAAACTTAGATGATGAACTAATCATTCAACCAAATAATGCGGGAAAAGTACCGAAAAAATAAGCCTAAGGAACGTTATCAGAAGGAATTAATGAAGGTGACATCAAGATTACTGCATTTAGAAATTAAACACAGAAAGAGAGCTATTTGTTTGAAAGAACTTTAAAAATGAGCAAATTTTTGGAAGACAAACCAAAAGAGGAAAAAAACAAGAACAAACATAAACAATGGAAACAAGAAAGGGGAAATAACCGCAGAGAAGATTTTTATAAGTATAGACCAACTACTATACTTTTTGCTAAAAAATTAAGACATTTCACCAACATGACTTTCAACAAGAACATACATTAAAAAATGACTGAGACAGAACAGACCAATAATTACGGCAGAAAAATAAAACAATTGCCCCAGAACCATCCCTAAGATGTACCAGGCTCAGACAGATATGTAGGTTCCATCAAATACTCAAAGGACAGTTTAATCCCTTCAGCAACTTGAAATCTTTAATACTAAAGTGTATGACAAAATGCACATAATTCATATAGATTGACATTGAGATATCTGCTAATATAACTTGTCACCCTATTGATTAAAGGACAAAGTACATATGATATCTCAACAGATATCAAGCAAAAATTTGATGAAGATTTAATATTCATTCTTTAAAAATAAAAAAAGCTTAGTAAATGAGAAAAGGAATATTTTCTCTTCTGAAAGCAACTGGAAGCACGCTCATTAATTTGGAGAAAAAGGACAAAGCTGCCAACTTTCATATCTATTATTGAAAATTATTCCAGAAGTTCTAGCCAGTGCCAGAGGAAAAAAACACAGGTATAAATATTGGAAAAGAAGAGTAAATACATAATTTTTAAATAATATTGTCTATCTAAAAAGTCAAACATATCAACTAACAATTCTTAGTATAAATAAATGTGGATTAAAATTTAATAATAGAGACAATATTATTATATATTAATGTTCATTTTGAAGAAAGCTCCGTAAAAACACTGATACTACTACTTTCCCCAGAAGCAACAGGAATGGTTTTAACATCAAACTACATGTTTTGGGAAATATTATTTAACTTCTCTCAGCACATTTCCTCAAGTATGAATGTCATAATCACTCCTGTTCTTCTTTTCATACAAACTGGCATTTAGAACCAAATGAAATTATGTATGTGGAAATACTTGGTATAATGTGCACTGTACAGTGTATTTTAATGCTTATTGCATCAACTAATTCAAAATTCCGCCCCAGTATTTGAATCAGAATGCACTAATCTCCCTCTCCCATCCTCGCGTTTTATTGTAGGACAAAGGAACCTACTTATCATATAGATCAAATAAAATATATATTTACACTCCTTTTCTTTTTGGGAATGAAATTATATTGGAAGTTCATTACCAACTTGCTCCAAGAAGAAAATTCAGTAGAAAGAGCACAAATGATAAGCAATGCTTTAATTTAAAATTTCAATGTTTGTATATTGGTATTTCCGGGCGCCTATAAAGCAGAAGACGCCCAAGTAATACCTCTTGGCCACAAGAGGGAGCTAAACATTTGGTCCACTTGATTTACTAAATGCGTCTTCTACCATACATCCTGTGCTATAGAATAATTCATAGCGTTTTCAACTTGGGCTTTAATTTGTGGCATAATTTCCATCACCTTGACTTAAAGTCCAGCACCTCTCATGGCTGACATCACTATGACCTACCTCAGATGAGAAACACAGTAATTATAATATTTATATAAATAGTGGGGCTTTTATTTTTCCACAGTACTTAAAAAAAATTCAGCATCAAAGACATAATAAACCATAAGAGAGGGCTGATTGCATAACCATCCACAAAAAAATATTTCCTCACAAATATTTCTTGTCTTGGTTCTTCCAGTAAAATTTGTCTACAACACTTTAAATTATTACCAAAAATAGGCATGTCCTTAATAGTGAATAACCCCCATTGTATAATTGTAACAGTTTTATGGAATACTATGCTTAAAACATATGGAGAGCATAGCAAAATACTGTAAGGAAGTTTATGATTTAAGAAATTATTTTCAAATATAATATTTATTCTTGTAAAAAGATTAAATGTTTAATACAAACTGCCACATAAAATTCTTAATTTAAATGCTACAAAAGGTTTCTATTATCTCCATACTTAAATACTAAAAAATATACGTACACACACACACACTCTCTTAGAGAAATAACTGAAATAAATAAGTGTTAGCTATTATTTTTACATTATGAAAGGCCAAACGATATTACAAAATTAACAACTACACCAGTTTAGAGAATCTTCATTTTAACTGTAATGTAAGCATACAGGCTGGAGATATCATAGGACTCATGTGAAGAACTTTTCATTGGGAAATTATTTTGATTCTGGACTGTGTCTCAGTGTAAGACATGTATTAATACTTCAGGCAATCAAGAGAAATTCTGCATCTTAAAGTCTTCCTCTACCAATGTTTTACCCCTAGATATATTTATATACATTTTACATCTCCAGAAGAAGAACATATTCAAAAGAGTCATGATATAAATATTTGAAATAAAAATAAAAAGAAGAGAAGCATACCTGGGTAATCTTCAGATACGTGTACTGAGTATGACACACTGTTTAAACAAGAAAAAAGAAAAAAAGGCTCAGGTTACTTCTAAGGTAGCTATGTTTTTACAAAAGAAGAACCAACCCCATGTTACCCATTCGTTTATACAAATATAAGTGTAAACTGAACATCCAAAATGGATAAGAAAACCTTTTTTATATAGGAAACTTACAGATTTTTAAGATACACTTTCCATGAGTCTAAATGGGTCTTTCTAAAACCATTTTGGAATATCTTTCTCCCAACATTTTTTTTAGTATAGAGGTCTTTTATTTCAGCAATGTTTAATATCACTCAATTTATAATCATTTGTTTTGTTTGCTCAAATTTCATCAAATCATCTTTTCTTACTTTTGCAAAAAAGTATTCCTTCTATTTAGTATGGCACTCAAGAATTTAAACATTTATTTTTTAATATTGCTTCCCCACAATACAATGTACTTTTGAAAAATGTCCTTTTTCCCAAGATTTAACAAAATATAATGAAAGTATAATAGTTATTGTTCATCAGCTAATCATTTATCGCCACTAAACACATATAAAGTAAACTGTGTTCTACTTTCAGAAGGATTGAGGTGTCTCAGAAATAATTTTTTAAATCGCATTTTGTACTTACATGAAAATTTAACATGCTTATTTTTTCACTTTTCTATCTCTATCAACTAGATTGCAAGTCTCTTGAGGTTAGAGTCTATTTATATTTGTAGCATAGTCACCTATTTTAATGCATGACACACAGCACATATTCAATACTAGCTATTTGACAGGAGCAGTGAAGCTGCCACCTGACACAGAAAAGTCAAAATTTAGTTTAAGTTCAACCAAATTAGCTGCCTGTTAAGACAAAAAAAAAAAAAAAGTCACTTCTCTTCGAAGGAACATACAAAAGACAGGGTTTATGCAAAGCATCATTCACAAAGTGAATCCAATATAATCCAAAATTACTTACTGTATGCACAAATAGGAAAATGTAACCTAATTTCTAAAGGAAAGATGACCCACATGTTGTGATGACCTACTATGATGTCAGAACAGTAATTATAAGTAATCTTAAAGATGGAAAGGCAAACCCAATCTGAAGAAGAGAGAAACAAAAACAGACTATCAGGGACTTCTAGGGCACTAGCAAAGAGCAAATATTTGTATAATTAGAGTTTTAGAAGGCTGAGGAGAGAGAGCATAATGCAGAAAAAAAATTGAGAAAATAAGAACTGAAAATTTCCCAGTTTGGTAGAAGATACAGGTATGCATATTGAGGAAGCTCAGAAAACCTGAAATAGAATAAGTAAGTGCAAAGAAAATTACACTCAGGTATGCACAGTCAAACTGATAAAAACCAAATATAAGAAAAAAGTTTAAAATAAGTCAGGAACAAAAATGACACATTACATACAAGGAAATGATGATAACAATCAATCTTTACTTTTTGAGGAGAGACAAATAACAACCCAGAATTTTATATCCAGTCCATATATCCATTAAAAATGACAGCAAAATAAAGAAACTTTCAGATAAAAGAAAACTGTGAAAATTTGCTCGTAGAGATCTGCAGTATAAGAAATCCTAAACAAAATTCTCCTGGTTGACTGACCTCAAAAAGAAAGTCAAATATTCAAAAGGAATGCAGAGCACCAGAAAAGGTATATATAAAACACTATTTTTTCTTAATGTTTTTAAAATACATATGACTGTTTAAAGTAAATATTATAACACTTCATTGTGGGATTTAAAAAATAGGTAAATGTAATACATATGATTACAGCATAATGACAGGGAGGGGTAAAATGGCTGCAAGGTCCTTACATGTTATGTGAAATGGTATGATATTAACCCTAAATAATAACCTGAAGAAAAGTTAAGGAAATATATTGTAATCCCTAGAGCAAGCACACATGCACATGCACACACACACACAAATCACTAAACAAGCCAGTAGAGAAATTAAAATGGAATTCTAAAAACATTTTGAAACATTTAGCCCAAAAGAAGGCAGGAAAGGAGTAACAGAGGAACAAAAAACAGAAAGAATAGAAAACAAAAAGAAAATGGAACCAAAATCCAACCATATCAATAACTGCATTAAATGTTAATGGACAAAACACACTGAGTAAAAGGAAAAGATGACCATAATGGATAAAAGAAAGCACAATCCAACTTTCCATGTTATCTTTTAAGAGATCCACATTAAATATAAAGACACATAGATTTAAAGGATGGAAAAGACACACCAGGCAAACAGTAAGCATAAAAAGACTGAAGATAAAGAGATCTTTCATACTAACAAAAAGGGTCACTTCATCAGAAAGAAAGCATAACAATCATGAATGTGTACGGACCTAATAATAAAGCTTCAAAATATATGAAGCAAAATCTGACAGAATTACAGGGGAAAACAGACAACTCTACAATCACAGTTTGAGTAAATTAACAGAACTAGATAAAAAAAAATCATTAAAGACACTGGAAAATCTGAAACCTATTTTCATAGAGCACTGTAGCTATAGAATACTAAGGTATACCATATGTTGAGCTATAATATAAATATAAATCTCAATAAATTTGATTGGGTGGATGACATGGTTTATCATAGTTCATACCCTGGATTTCCTGGCTTAACCTACCTTCATGACATTGAGTTTTAAGTCCTTAAAAAGTCACTGCTTTTTAGAATTTGTGACTGGACTTAGGGCTTTGCCAATATGGCCACAAGGCAATGCAACCCTCCCAGGCAAGCTCAAGTTCCCAAGACTCCACCACACAAATCCCTTGCATGCTACTTAGTCCTAGGAAAAGATGAGGCACAGACAAGAAAAACTGAATGAGTAGATGGGTAGGAAAGAAAGAAAATTAGTAAGACCACATATTGATATGCTGTTCTTTCATAAAGCATATTTAATTATTCCATTTTTAATTCAAGAAGCACTTTTGGTAAGCTGGTATAAGCCAAATATTGTGTTAATGCCAAATAAGATCTAGACAGGAAAAAAATCAGGAGAGATACCTTTGGATGATTAATTCAGAGGGAAATGGAGAATATGAAACATGATGAATATGACAGACAAAGGAACTTGAAGATGCCAGAGCACAATAGTATTTTTTTTTACTTTTTACTTTTTAAATAAATATTGATTCACATGAAGTTGCAAAGATGTGTACAAAGAGATCTCAAGATATCACCCAGTTTCCTCCAGTGCTTACATATTATGTATACTAAATATTAATACCAAACCCAGGAAATTGACATTAGTGAAAAGTTTGTGTATAGTTCTGTGTGATTTTATCACACATGCATCACATAGCCACTACCACAAATCAAGATACGGAACTATTAGGTCACTCAAAGATTTCCTTCATGCTACCCTTTCTATAGTCAAACCCATCTCCCCGCATCTCTCTCCTTGGGCTCCCAACATCCCTAAGCCCAAGCAGCCACTCATCAGTTCCCCCGCCTCTGTCATTTTGTCATTTCAAGAATGACACATAAATGGAGTCATACTGTATGAAGCATAATAGTATTTTAAAGCAGAATTAGTATTTTGAAAAAATTACTCCACTAGGCAATATTTAGGATAGACTGAAGAAAAGATCAGATTAAAAATCTATCATCGTAGTAAAATATGAGCAAATATCAGTGAGAAAGTATGTAATGGGAATGAGAAGGAAGGAACAAATGGCAGATGTTGGATCCCAGCCAAGAGCCCAGCTTTGGGAATCGTGGCCCTGAATCAAATGTCAAGCATTAGAAGATAAAATAGCCATGGCAATGGTGCCTCAAAAAAACTGTGGGAAATATACACTATGACCCCATATGGATTTATTTTCCCATGATTCACTCTCATACAGTGGAACTGTACTATGTAGAAATAAAACTGATGATCAAAGCACCCTTTCTGATCTAGCGTATTAAGTGACAGTAGCCTGGCCCCTTGCCAGAGATTATACTCAGAACTAAACTGAATTAATTCCCAACAGCCTACCATCTCAACCAACAGCAGTTGGCTTCATTTTTTATCCAAATCAGTGTCTAAATCCAAAATGAGGCCTTAATTCATTCCTTTGTCCACCTCCAGATAGAGAGCCTGGTGTAGTTTGAGTTAGACAAACAAGTCAAATCCCAGCTTTGAGGCTTACTAGCTGGCTGGCATAAGAAAAATCAGTTACATACACCCAGATTCAATCTTCTTTCAGTAAAATGGAAGAATCCATACCTACCTTAAGAGCCTACTGTGATGATTTAATGACTTAACAGGTGTAAGGACCCCAGGACAACCCAGACACATAGCAGCAGGTGCCGAGTCATCTTAGCTTCCAGCACAAGCAATTAAACTTCACAAAAGTGAAATTTCACATGAATGAATGTTCTCTGGGGAACTCAATTTGCTAAAAAATACGACATGTTACATTTATCGGAGACCAAAGCTGATGATTCTGATGATTTTATTGATGTCCTCGTGATATTAGGAGAGACATTTCTATGCTCATGATCATACCTCAGTTTTCAAATAGAAAATAGAGAACAGAAGCCCTGCAAAATGATTCATCAGCTCCTTGTGCTACAGCATTTTTTTGGTAGTATACCAGAAGGAAAATCACCAGGACTGTAAAATCCTAATCAGTTTCACTTTGTGGCTTACAGAGTTCTAAGGGAAACAATCTAGTATAGGCAGACATGGATGATTAAGCTAAAGGATCTAATAGGTTGTGCCAAAAAAAAAAAAAAGGGCAAAGAGCAAAGCTTTAGTAAGTTTAAGAGTACGGTAGTATGTGCTATACATAATAAATAGCATAAAGCAGGCAAAAATTATTGTGGACAAGAGAAAATGGAAGATGGCGAACATGAAAAGAAAGAAAAACCTGGAACAAGCTCGGAATTCCTCTTCAGGAAGAAAAAATGCCTTCAGAATTTTGGAACGTGCTAAATTACGATTAGTTACATCAAGATGCTTTGCCAGAGAAACTCAGATCAATCACATGTCTTTGGTATATACAATATGCATAGCACAGTGCAAGATTCTTAAAATCACAAGCTTGAAACTAGAATCTATAAATTATTTTTATTACACCTCGATAATTTTCAAACAAAATGGTTACTTTTACCTCTTACTCCTCTAAAAGCATCTGGTCCAACCAAAGACATCCTTCCATAGCCAACACCTGCTAAAGGAGTTCCTGAAGCAGCCCTTAGGTGTTCAACATCTACCTAATTTTGTATTTTGTTTATATATTTGTTTACCCCTATAATTGAAATCATTCATAGGTCTTTCTTGAATCTAAACTTACTACTCCTTCCATTACCATTCTTTTCTTTCTAAAATGTCTGCAATGAGCTAAGAATAAACAGAATTTAGTCTTAGCTCCCAAGTTCACAGATTAAAGAAAATTCTTTTAAGAGTAGAAGATGGTAGTTTTTGGATAATGGGGATTGGAACTTAGAATTGAAGATGAAAGAGCTTTAGATTTAGAAGATCTTTCTGGTACACTGACTCAATATCTATATTTTACAGGTGGGCCCCAAAATGTTGTGACTGCCATCTGTAACACAAAACTCCTGGATCCTGAGCTCATACTTTTTCCAATTACACCCAGAAGTTTTGACAGAGCAAGCAAAACCAATATTTTATTGTGCAATATCATTTTATCTTCCCCTCTTAAATTTAAAACAATTTCTCCAATAAACTACACCCTCACATCTCTTATTTCTCTCAGGTCAGAGTTTTAGAATTTACCTTAGGAAAAGCAAAATGTGGAAACTAATAAAAAATTGCAACTAATGACAATCAGTCCTCCACCCTATCTGAGAGGCTTCTGAGTACAGGTCTGAATTTTCTTTGTTCACTTGCAAGTCAGCAGATGATACCTGGACTATATAATCCCCACACCTTACCCCAGACACATTGGAGTTTTCGAAAGGAAAATTTACTCCAGCACTTACAATTCTGTCTCCCTCACTCTTTTGTGCTGGAGGGTGAAAGAGATACTGTCCCACTACCCAACTCCAGACCGAACTCGAGTATCTCAAGCTAGCAGGTGATCTGGGCCATGCTAGAAGCTCACATTTGCTATTACACTTTGGTGCCATTCAATTCCCAAACCATTCACCTTCATCTTCATCTTCCAAAAACATTTTCAAATTGTCCAGGTTAACCAGCTACAGCACCTTCATTCTTCACCATTATGAGCTAAAATCTTTTTACCATTTATCCAGGATTAGGGATTTCCAGAGCACTCTTTTCCTCTTCAGTAAAAAATCCTCCCATCCCTCATATATCCACAGAGACAATGTTAAGCTGCACATAGTTTCATGGTCTTGTTTCCTTTATCTTTAGCTCACCAAATCAAATGGCTAACCTTGGACCTTGACTTCGAGTGAATTTCTCCCCTTTCAAAATCTCAAAACACCCGTGGTTCCACTTTCTAATCACAATTTTATCATTTTCCCAGCTCTCATTCCTTTATTTCAACTCTCTGACATCCACAAATCACGCATTCTTAGTGTCTTTACGGGTCCCTGCAGGCTTCATCCACATCTTTCTGTGACTGCAGATACCAGTCTGCTTCTCCATAGCGTCTTCAACTCCTTCGCCGTGCAGCTCCTACCTTGCCCATGCAGATTACCTACCTAATCCTACCAGTTCCAAACTATAGATGAAGTCATATTTGGCATTTTCACCTCCTAGACCTGGAGGTGAAAGGCTGCTGGAAAGGGCAATGAAACCTAGGGCCTGGTGCCCTACAGACATATGGTCCTCAATACCATCTAGTAACAACTTTGCTCAGTAACTCCAGAAACCATCCCTCATGGACTCCCTCGCTTTTTCTTCTCATTGCTTTTTCAAATATTCACAGCTTTCCAACACCCTATAATAACCTGCCCTTTCACTATCATCAAAATATTTTCTTCCCACGTTAAGAGAGATTATCGTATGACTATTCCCCCACAGCAGTTCCTCAATTCTGTCTCCCACCACCCACCACATGCAAGCTCTCTCCTTGCACCAGAGGAGGAACTATCTGTCCTTTTATTGGAGACTAATCCACCTACTTGCTATATGAAACTCATAAACCCACACTCCATTTGGGACTTTGCTCTATTAATTTAATCTAACAATTCCACAATTGAAATCTATCAAAAATATACAATTATGTTGGAAAAGTTTAGCCACAAAGATATCAAAGGTAGCACTATTTTAAATTTAAAAATGAGTCTTCAAAAAAGCTAAACTGAAAAAAATAGGATTATATGAACTATTATATAGACACAATATAATAATACTAGGCAACTGTGAAAAAATAATAATATAGAAGAATATTTAGTGAAAGAGATAAGTGTTTCTGATACATTAAGGTAAATATAATTTGAACAGCTGAAACATATTTCCATGAAAAGGAATAAATACATCTACTGCAAACATACACTGACACATACACTGATAGAAACATGGCTTTAAAAATGACAGATTTTAACAGTTGTTCCCTCTTGGCTCTTGGATGAAAGTAAATTTTATTCTTTGCACATATTTGCATTGTTTCAATCTTTAAAATAACTGTGTATTGTGTAATAAGAAAAAAGCTAGTAATGTTTAAACTCTCCACTTACATTATAATTCCTTCTAATTATCACTCTACTTTTCTTCATTCCAAAGTCAGATTTTTACAAAGAATAACCTAACCCTTCTCTCAATCCACCCACTTGCACATCCACATTATAATCCGGTTTCCACTCCTACTCCTCCACCAGAATTCTGCTTCTTCAGGTAGCCACAGGCCTTTTTTCCCCCTGGTTCTTTTCTTACATGAATTCTTTAATCCCTTGACTTGTCACATTTTCATATTTCAAGTTGAGTTTTCATATTTCAATGCTTTCCAGGCCATGCTTACTGCTCTATTTTTTCACCATGAATAATCTCAACCATATCATCCATGACAGTCTCCTACCAACATAAGCAGAAGACTCAACAACTCTGTGCCTCCAAATCAAAGCTGCACTTTCTTTCATATTTTCAATAGGATCATTTCATAAGCAAATTAAATCCAACTTTTTCAAAATGAAACTCACAGCCTTCTTTACAATAATTTTCAACTTAGCAAATTAGATATCAAAAAAAAAAATTGGAGACAAACAATAGTAGCACCTGCTGTTAGGACCTACATGTCTATCTACTACTTCACCATATCAAGGCAAAGTACCCTTGGCCATATTTTGAGGCAGAGAAGTTCTAATTTGGTAGAATTGAAGTGGGACCTGAAAATCTGCCTTTCTAAAAAGCACATCAGGTTAATTCTGATGAAGGTGAATTCTGGACTCTGTTTCCAAAAAACACAGGTAAGAATTCTACAGAATAAAATTCTAACTTCTATGTCTGCCAAGACTTTCATGATCTGACCTATAGCTATCTGTCCAATCAAAATTTCTATAAATTCCCAAAACTGTAATTTTCAATCATTCCAACTTATATCATTCCCAAAACATATCATTTTTTTTTTTTTACATAGAGGAAATGAGCCATTATTAACTGTGTGACCTCAGGGTAGATGATGAACCACTCAGCCTCAGTTTTCTCATTGGTAGTACCTATCTCTAGGGTTGTTATGAGAAGTAAACAAGTTAATACATGTAAAGCAGTTAGAAAAGAAATCTGACACACATAGTATTCAATAATATTAATATTAGCTCTTTATTACTTACTTCCCTCCCCCTTTAAGACTGAATCTCGGGAAAACTTCCTATGGAACTTCTCCAATAACCCAGGCAGACTAGGACGTCCCTTCCCCTGTTTACCCACTTCACCTTGACATTAACTGTCCTATATACTGAGGGTACTGACCAAATGACACAGTAACTTATCAGTCAATAGATAATTTCTAAATAAATGAACAAATTATATCTTTTTCCAAAATTGCTTAGGATATACCATGACATTCCTTAGCAAAATAACTGCTACTTGGGTAAGTGTTCAAAATTTTGATAAAAATGAGCAAATGCTGGCACCTAAAAGTTCACGGTGTGGATACACACCACTGTGCACAGTGAATTTCAGGTCCTTCTGTCACATCCTCTTCTTCATATCCTCTTTGTGATTTACCAAAGTAGAATGGGTCATATGTGCTCTCTGAAGTTTTCACTTTCAGTCTACACAATGGGAACAATACTGGCATTATTACCATTCCCAATAGTATGAGCTAAAATTAAGTGATACAATATAGGAGAAGATCTCAGAGATGTTCCAAAAAAATGGAAGCACTGGTTATTTTTTAGTAGAAATAGTATTAATAGAACTGTTAGCATTTCAAAGGATTAATAGAGTTTATTTGCCAGAAGAGTGCACTATACATGAAAGTTTTTATTTAACCTACTCCTATCTTGAAAATGTAAGGAAAGGAATATCACTTCTCTTAGCGGAAAGAGGAGGGTGGTATGGAGAATGTTTGTGCAGGAATTTATTGCAACATCATATATTCAAAGCAAGGAATAAGGATGCTTTAATTCAAGCCCTCTAATGACAACTGAGCACAACTATCTGCCTCTGCCCTTCTTCGGAGCCATTCAACATGAAGGTAATAGAACTAAGTTTTCATTTCACAAAAGAAAATACATCTTCTCACCTATGAAATAAATTATTTACCACCCTTACAAAGTCAAAAGGATGAAGATGCTTGCCTAACAAACATTAGTTTAGCTACTCAATAATATACGTTCCTGATTTTAAACCTTATTTTTAAAGTAAGTACCTCCTCCTTCCTACCATGTAAGGGGATCAGTTATCAAAAATTATTTTGATAAAGTTATTATAGTTTCAGCAAGCGAAGTAACAGAATCGAAAGTAGCATTTTGTTTGTTAAGCAAGTGGCCAAGTCAGCAACTTCTATGCTTAAATATGATACCATAGGTGAAATGTTTGGACTTCTGAGTAAGCTATCTTCTCAACATGGAGGAATTTGAGAGAACTAAGTCCAACTTTGATGTATGCTTTATTTATGGTATTAAAAAAATACATGACAAAAATGTTCTTATTATGCTACCTTAGTTCCATGCAGGAGTCCACAGTATATTTAAATAAAGCTCTGCTTCTCTCTTGGTTAATTATAACCAAAAAAATAAAAGGGACACAAATATAATACAATTCCAATAGGAACAGTAGACAGAGCATGTCAAGTCACCAAACACTGACATCTCCATTAAATCAATTATGTAAATATTATTTCCATATTTCTTCCCAAAAGTTCGATGTCTGGATTTTTCTTCTCTGCAGTTTGCAACTCTAACTAATTCGATATTCTTTTGATAAATATTCACTAACGTGTAGATGCCTTTATCTTAACTGTTTTACATCTGAGTTCAAATTATAAATGGTTATAAAAAGTTTAAAGCTGTTATAAATAATTTACATGCCAAGACTGAAAACCTGAATATGCCTGAATAATTCTATAGCTGAATTAAGGCTTTACTGAGGCAGGAAAACATATTTTAAGAAAGCACTATAAATATTCTAAGAGATAATTCCAATGACAGTATGATACTCTCTCAGCAACTTTCTCAAATATTTAAGGTAAATAAAATCAGTTCTTTCCAAGACAGTTTCTTGGGGAATTTCAAACACAATTCTTAATAGTACCTACAGCCCCTGCAGGATCCTGCCCATCTTCTTGTCTCATCCTTGTCTTGTATCATGTCCTGTGTTCTGTTCACGCTCCAGCAAAGACTGATTCCTTTCAGTTACTGCGCACGCCATTTTCCCTCTGCCTGGAGTTCTCTCTCCTTTCCTCCTACTCCTTTTGTTTGGTTAACTCAGTCTCATCCTTCAGGTCTCAACTCAAATGTTGTCACCTAAGAAAAAACTTTCTGATGACCCTTCCCAGACTTGGTAAGATCTTACCACAGAGCAGTTAAATGGTTTGTAATTACACCCCCGTTTGCATGACTTATTAACATTTGTTTCCCCCACAAAATCCATGAGAGCAGAAGGCACCTCTGTTTTCTTCCCATTGTATCTCCAGCACCTACCATCTACTTAGCACTATAAATACTTATGGAATGAATGTTTATCAAAAATGTATAAATCCTTTGATCTCCCAACTCTAAATAACCTTCCTCTCAAAATTACTTTGCAAATATGTTTACAACGTGAAGAGCACAGCAGAAAGAGTATAGACTTTAGAATATGACAGGTTTGAATTGATTTCTGCCTTTACTACCTATGTGAACATGAGAGAATTAAATTGGCTAATCCCCTTCTGCTTATCTGGCAAGATAATATCTACTTCCTAGAATTGCCAAGAGGATTACAAGAAAAACTGTATGTGGAAGAAAGCAGCTTGTGTAGTGAGAGATGATGATTATAAAAATGATTTCTCAACTCCCCATCTCCAAAACAATTAAGGAATGAGTAGAGCAAAATAAATCTGTATTGGACATCCACAAGGCCTCCTCAAAATCCATTCCACTCCCTTCCCTCCCCACTTCGTATGGAAACCCTCCAGTTTGCATGAGGAGAACCCTTTTTCCCAGGTAGGAGAGGAAGGCTGAGTGACTGGATAAGCCAACCAGGATAACGGGTCCCCCTCGGTGGCAAGAAAGAGGAGTCACCCAGCCTATGTGTCTGGCACTTTGGCCTCAGTGGTTGGTTCAGGGTGGTCCATTCAGAGCAAACCTTGGACTTCTGTTCAGTGGTTTCTCAGACAGAAGTCTCTCGCTCCTCCTGGACATAAATGAGGAAGCATAAAGCCCTAGTTTCCCGTGGTACCCTACTCGTACCCATGAGGAAGCAGGTCTAAGAATGTGCCTGACACAGAAATAGGTCAAGCTTAGAAAATTTCAGAGACAGATACAGAGCCCTGATCAAACTAAGCCAAAATCTCATTATCAATAATATTTTTATTACATGAACAAATAACTTTCCTTTTACTGGTTAAGCCAACATGAAATATTTTTGTTTTTCACAACAGAAATCACCCTAATTTTATGCAGACCTATTTAAGTGCTTGAGATATTTTAACATAAACATCTACAAGCTATTTACATTAAAAACTCAATGTAAACATATAGCCTTGATTTAATTTTATGATTTTTGTCTAATTATTTTGATGTAGAGAATACATACTAGTGATTTGTTTGGTTTTTCAGGTAATATTCATAAATTTTACAGAATTTATGATCTAAAAACACACATTATACATGAAAAAGTACAAATACACAAGTTTTATTATTTTTCTTTTTGTCAAAAACAAGGTCAATTTCTCTCTGAATTAACATTTTTCCCCTAGTGGTTACATGCTATTTTAGCCCTTCATAGGTACTGATTGATTATTTTGTTAAAATGCTATACATACGTATAACTGGATTTGGAAGTCATAGTCCTATCCACTGCTTTTCCTGTTTTTATTTTCTTTTTGGACTACAGCCTTTTGGGAGGACAATAATTAAATTAGGGAATGGTAATACTTATAGATTCTAGAAATAGTACTTCTAAGTGCTTACTAAAATTAATTAGTCTTTCACTATTCATTAAAGTTTTGAAAAATATTTTGCTCTCACAAGGTTAATGTGGAAAGATAATAACCTGAAAACAAGGATGCAGTGCCTAAATTTGACATATTTTGACCAGGAAGTTAATTGATTAGTATTTAATTAGCAAATGCAATTTATTCTACAGCCATGAATATGCAACTAAAAGCCTCCAAGATACAAAAATCTAAGATAGGCATGTGTATGGTTTTACCAAAGGAAAGGTGGCAGCTTAACAAGACAGTTACAATTACAACACCAACTTTGAATATATGTCTAAAACTGAACACTAACATGTAGATTATTGTGTAGAAGCAGAAGGCAGATCCAAGATCCAATGAAACACAAATAACAAGATTAAATCAACTGATCAGGAACATTCATTGTGGCTATCTGCTGTTGACGCTGTTTTAATATTCTATTTTCTAACAGATATATGAAGAAGACCTTTATCTTTCTTTCCTTTTAAGCTATAGTTAACTCTCAATTTTGTGGGCACTGCTTGTATAAACTAAAATGAAACGAAACATTTTAAAATAGCATCTGATTCTCACTGATGCCTCCAGAATTTAGAAACTTCTAATGAGTGTTATTACTTTTCATGGCAAAATAGTTATTGTCACAGGTTCAATAAGAATGTGTCCTATCTTTCTACCAGTGTATTATTAGATAAATTGATTTTGTAACCAAGGCTAGTCCTGGAAATGATTTCATGTAATCAGAAATGACAAGCAACTATCAAGAAACAAGGAATGACTTTATATATGGAATTAATACCTACAAAATTCTCCCAAGAAAACTGGCCTAATATCTAGCTGACTGACAGGTTCCCAGGTTTGTGGGTGGTGAGGAAGGTCACTTTCTGGCAAGACAGGAGCCTTAGCAAATTCTGGGAGCCTCAATCTAACAGAAATTCACCCCATTATATAGGTACTAAAGGAGAAATCTGGTGGAAAGAGCTTCTTGGTTTTGGTTTTCTAGCCTCAGAGAAGCAAATAATAGAGGCTTTTAAAAACCCAATCCAAGATTTCTTATGAAAATTTCAGAACAGTTAATTCTGTCACCTTGCTCAATAGTTGCCCAATAGTTCAGGGTTCTAGATTTGCAAACTCCAGGAGATCTATAGGACTAATTAACACTCTAGTTGTAGCTTTTTTTGTTTATTTTGATGAGGAATTACTTTTGGAAATTATTTATGATAGCAGGAAGGAGACTCAGAAAAAACTGCATAAACTTTAAAAATGGGCAACAAAGATCTTGGGTGTTTTTCTACTGGAATGATGGGCATAAGTTGTAGAAAATTGATAATGATGCGAGTGATTCTTGTTTATGGCATTACAAATGAATTCTATCTGCTGAAGTATATCTCAGTAAGTTAAATGTCTATACCTCCAATTCTCATTTGAACCATCTTTCATATGCAAATATAAGCAAAGAAGCTCTGAAATACATAAGTGAATGTCTCCTTATTTCAGATTAAGTTAGATGCTAACCTGATTCAGTCAACTTTACAAATACATTAGACTTGGCTTAAAATATTCCTGGATTTTGAAGTTAGAGGTAACTAAAATGTTCACAAACAGGGATTGCTTAAATAATGGTACATCCATTACAAAGATGCTCCAACCATTAAAAGGGATGTAAAACTAATCTAATGAGGCGATAGCCCCATTTCTGTAAGAAACAATAAATACAAATACATTCAGATGCACAGAGAAGTATCTAAGGATATATATCAATGTGTCACAAGTCACTCTCTGTCTGGAGTTATAATTGTATAAAGCTTTTTTTTTTTTGGACTGGTATGTTTTCAGGGGGAAGGTTTCTTGGTTCATTGATTGTTGCTATTGTTGATGGTGTTTGTTTTCCTTTCTAATTTTTGAGGAATAAACTTTATTGTTAGTAATCAAATATATTTATAAAAGGAAACCTACTAGATTCAATTCAGAAAAATGTATTCCATAGTTCAAATAAAAGTATATTCACTAACAAAATGGGGAAAACGTCCCTAGATCTCCTGGCTTGATCCTTACTCATCCTTCAGGTATTAGTTCACTTTTTTGTTTTCTTAAGCCCTCTCTTCTAGCTTCTACCCTACACTGTCCAACCTGACCCACACAAGGTTAAGTCCCCTTACTAAACACTTTCGTAGGGCCCTATACTAAACCCTCCTTAAAGTTTTCATAGTTGTAATTTGGATGAATATCAGATTAATGCCTCTTTCCCCCACTAGATCTAATTTCTCTATGTATCTCATTCATTGTTGTGTCCCAGATATTCAATATATATGCCAGTTGTACCCAAAGAAGTCTTCAAAATATACGTGTAGTTCCCTTGCCATGTATGCTGAATGACTCTCAAAAATTGGGAGAGTCATCTCCTAATTATGTCTTATCAAGGATAACCTAAATCCAATTAATTTAAGTTTCTTTATAAGTCTGATTTTAGAAGAGATAAATAACACTTGTCTTTCACTCATAGGAACAGATTTTTAACATACATAATATTTTAAGGAATATGATCTGGCCTGTAATGTGCCTGCATGAAACAAATCATTGTAATGGAATTTGATTGTACTGTATAATGTGAAATGAGAACAAAGAAGTCACATTGTCTGTTTATACATTACGTGCAGAGGGTTCAAGTGCATTCATCTACAATTCAACATGCCCAAAATCATGAAAATATTACACTTGATATTTGCAACATTGATTATAAAATCTGAACAAACAGCAAAGGGCACTTTAAAGTCCTGAAATGTCAATATTCATAGGCCATGCAAATATGTTTAAAATAAATTACAGAAAACATTCTGTTTGGGTAGCTACCCAAGAGCCAAACAAATGCACACCAAAATCCCATTATAGTACAATACTACCACACCAGAGAAGCAACCATCAATCTGGCTTATAAAAATGTTCTTCCAGTTACTATATACTCTTTTGTTCATGATGAATTTCTATTATACTAATGCATTATAGTGATACTAATAATATTGAGACTCTAGAATATAGGTTTGTTTAACACTTGATTCTCCATATTTTAATCTGGTTTGTTATGGTTTGAATTTTAGGGTGCTCATAAATAGCACACTGTCTCAGCTTCCCTTTCTAGGCAATGCATGTTTAAAGAGTAAATCCATATCTTGGCATCCTTGGTTTTGGCACTATGAATTCACTAAAAAAAAATGGAAAACTCTAACACTCATGAAAAGTCACTTCTGTATTTCTAAAAATAAATATACCTCTAGCTCCAGATAAGTCAACAAAGAAATTTCTCAGGGTATAGAATGCAGAGAAAAGCAGTGAGAGAGCACTAACTGTATTTATTTGATCAATCAATCCGAGGTAGAAAAAAATATATATATTAGCTATCCTGGTAACATTTTCAATTTAGATGAGAATTATACAGTTCTAACAATAAGAACTGTATTATTAGATGAGAATAATACAGTTTATGAAATAAAAAAGGAGAATAATTTTATCTAACAGTAAATATATTACTGACAAATGAATTTATTTGAAATAATTATGTGGTTTTGAGCAAACCACTTGCCTACATACTGCCCTTTGTTATCATGAAGGAATACATATGATTATCATGACTTTAATTGTCCAATGAGAGGCCAAAGCAAATGAAGAACTGGATATTATTTCTGCACCATCACACAATCTTTCCTTCTCTTTTTCCCCTTTGTTTTTCTTAAATGCATCAGTGAACCACGAAGGGAAGGGAAAAAAGTTTCTTTCATAAGATTTTCCAATCCCCATCCCCTACCTTCAAAAGAGATCCTTGATAAAATATTGCGATTTCACATATATCAATTGACAAGAAGATAAATATCCAGATGGGATCTGAGATAAAACCTCTATAAAAAAGGACGATGGAGCTCAATGTTAAAAGCTTTTTTATGATTCTTTTCAACATGTTTATATTTAATATCATTAAATCACAGGGTCCATTAAGATCTTCTGAATGCTTCTGAAAGTATTTTTCATAACAAAGTGTGCTACCTAAACTCACCTTTCTTGTTAGCTCCTGTTCAGAGTAGGAGGAGAGTAAGGAAATGTTCTACATAAGAAAAGACCACTTAAGGAAGGCTTTTAAAGGGAACTGTATAGCATTTTAGAACACACCAGAAATTGGTAAGTACTACAGATTTAAAGAAAAGATGAATGGGGGAACCAGATGTGTAGGAAACTGTATGTAGGGAATCTGATTTGGTAGGAAAATAAGTAATTATACTGTATATTAAAATGAAGCTTCAAGTAATAAGAGATCAAAAATGATAATAAAAACATGAGACTCTGCCATAGATGTTAACAAATTGTCCTCTGAGATAAAACAAATTGTGAACTTGTGAGTCAACTGATGAGCCATTTTCTAAATTATTCAATGACCGTTATTTCTCTGAGTATAGTTTAGTTGAAACTATGCTGTAGATATAAATACTGCTATCTATAGCTTAATATAATCTTTCAAAAACTGACTTCTTATAAAAGAAGAATATTAAAAGTCAATCAATCCAAAAATTCTTTAAGAGCTTTAAAGAAAAAGACTTCATCAAGAATTTTAAAATATGAAAAATATATTTTTAAGTGAAAAAAATTATTTTTCAAAAACTATCAGTGCTAACAATTCGAATGTTCAGTTCTTTTTTAAAAGTCAAGTTGCCCATTAAAGACTCCAATAGACACCATCTGTTATGTCAGGAGCAAGTTTTTCACCCATTTTGAATCATTCATCTATGACCACAGACCAGAAATTAAAAAGTACTGTTATGTGAAAACTATTCAGTTTCATTTTCTATAGCTAAAAACAAAAAAAGACACAATCTGCTGAGTCAAAGCTATTGTATGTCATTTGCATTTATCATTAAAATATCAACTTGTACTACTTTGTTCTCAAAGCCAAATTACTCAATGAAATACTGAATGTTTCCAAAGCAGTGCTTTAATTAGTTTTTTATGCAAATATCAGTCTGCATATCTATTTCTATTCAGAATTTCTTTTAACCATTTCTAGCAAATCTCTACAAAATATTTTTGCATTTATAACTTAAACAGAAAACTGGATTTAAAAATTACAAGTAATATGCACTACTTTCTACAGAGAATACTATCACATTTTATGTTTGTTAAGGTTCTCCCCTATATTGTCTACATTCATTTTTCCAGATTCTAATTACAACTCCAACTTTTCTTAGAAGCAATAGATAAATTATTGTTTATTTATTGTATTATATTTCTACTGCCCGCAATAATGAGTAAAAAAAACAATGTTCTCATGCTCATACACTAATGCTTTGGGAAAATTAATGACGATAAAGATCATCATTATCTCATCTGTTATCTGATTATCATTAGTCTCTGATCTGAAATCCTGGTGGCCAGATGTTTTTCAAAATTCATAATTTTTCATATTTTAAGGAAGATAATAGAGTGCACAAAACCCCCAGTGAGAAACTTTGTCATTAAAAGCAATAATATATCCATAGGGAGATGCGTGAACGTTCCCACTACCTGGCTTAGAGTAAACTATATATAATCTGGTGTCAGTTCTGATCAGTTTGCCACTAAATATGTTTGGACCAAACTTATAAAATAATTTTGTTTCAATTTTCAGAGCTTTATGGATTCAGAAATTCTGGATAAGAAATTGTATCCAAACTATGTATTAATATTTCAAATTTTAATATCTAAAAGGATTACTCACAAGGCCAAATTCTGTAATTAAGCAAATGCATAACTGAGTATAGTAAGAAATCTATAAATATATACTTAGGCATTGAGTCCTATAGCTTACGCATTCCCAGTGACTGCGTCCAAAGAAATGAAAAATATCTGAAGGTGATAAGGAACATTTCCCATCATACTAAGATTAGGATGAACATATCTTTACAATAAAAATAACAAAAAACTGTCTAGTGACCCTTTATTCAGAGTACAACAAGCACATCTTTCTTCTTTAGCATATAAATAAATTTAAGAATTCTACCAGACTTCCCGTATTTAGATGAGCCAGACCTGTACAAGCAAATGCACACTGTTATGAATTACCTATTTTACATTTTCATTTGACTCAAGTCCAACAGACCAACATATTCATTCTTTTGGACAGAAGAGCACAAGAGAGTTCAATTCAAAACAAATTCAAAATGGAGAGACTTTTGTTTTCATTTCACTCTCTAAAGGCCAACCAAAGGATAAAGGTTGTGGAAATAGAAATAAAATGTATATATGATCTCAATTTCAGAGTGTTAGGTTGGAACAGGAGTCAGAAATCACCCAGTGCACACCCTTCATTTTACAGATGAACAAACATAAATTTAAAGAGACTCATTCAATTCCACGTGGAACCAGTATTAGAGCCAGGTTTCCTGACATTTTCCTCTAAGTCACTCGGCCTCTTGTGATTTTTCACACTGAGCTTTTCTGTAGCAAGAAATTTCTGATTACTTTTTGACAAGATTTAGTATTTCTCGCTCAAAATATTTTTGAACATATAGTTGACAGAGTAAAGTTTTGCCCCATGTGATCCAAACCCCACTTGGTAACCTTCCCTTCCAGGTTACTTCCATGTTCTTTAATTAATATGCCTAAGTTTATGCAGTAATTTCTTCACCCATTAAACTTTACTTTCGATCATTATTAACAAAACAACTTACTCATATTCTAAAAGTATAAAATTATTTTCAAAGGAAATCACTTAAAATATACCAAAAATATCTCAATGATTTTTGGCTTTGAATAAACATTTCATCAACTAAAGTACTGGAAAATAATCAGCACATAAACTAAGTTGTGTCACATCAACTTTTTCAAGAAATAAAAATCAGTTTGACATTTATAAAACTGCACAGACTAATGAAGGAAAAAATTCACGAAACTTAGACAAAACAAAATACAGTTAAAATCTTCTTATAATCTGTACTGAGGACTCTAAATTTCAATGGTTTTTTTAAAAACCTATTTCAATTTTAGAAGAAGAAATATACCAGGTACTCACCCTAATTAGTAGTACACAGCAAAAATACTCAATACCTTAGCTAATATATTTCTGTATGTGCTTTCTTTATGAAAGTATTTAAAATGTTTACTTGACTATACTTTCATTCTCAAATGCATCTAGCTCCTGCGGCCACACGGCCCTGACCGCGCCGATCCCGTCTGACCTCAAATGCATCTAGCTCCTTTTTTCTCTCATTCTGCATTCTAAAATAAATTCTGCTCAGGTAATGGGCATTTAGTATAAGATAGGAAGTGTTTCAAGACAAGCTTCATAGTCCTGATGTATACTTTTGTCCCTTTTAAAACCAACGAGTATATTTACGTTTAAAGTCTGCAAGGTGACAAGAAGGATACTGAAGTTGTCATCAGTGTCAGGAAGGAGTCCAAATCTATCAGTAAGAAAGGGAAGGAAAAGCACTTGAGACAGCGGATCTGGAAGAGATGGATGGAAGATGCCTGCAGGAGATATTCACACCTAACTGAAAAGAAATAATTCAAAAAGAATATGCTTCCCCAACTGCAAGGAAAAATAAATTTTACTCCCATAACACTGATAGAATTATCGTTATAAAATGAACCATCTATCTGTTCCTCTCTTTTTACAAACAAGAAAATTAAGGCCCAGATAGGTCTAGCAATTTGCCCCAATTACACAGCACTTGGGCCACAACTTAAGTCTCCTTTGGTCCAGATATCTTGCATTACATTTTATCATTTCCAAAACTGTTTAACTAAATCTGTATAGTATATTTAGTAATTCTGCTCTAAGTCAGAAAATCAATTTATACCAATTATGAAATGTATTAACAGACAAATGTGAAGGAAAAAGTTGTTTTTTGCCCTGTATATTGCTTCCTTAGCAAAACAACTTTTGTGAAAGGAGACATGTCTAAAGCTATTTAACATGAACTTTTACAAATAATCACCCAACAGCATTCCTATTAACAAGGAGATAACTCTGTGAAAACTATTTTTATTTAGTTAACAGTTGCCAAAGCAGTATGAAAGCAAAAATTTGTCTAATTTTATTTTGTTAAATAAATGAAATTTTCACTTTAGAAGTGGAGCAATTTTCAACAACTGTACATTAATATGTGCTCCATAAGACTGGATCATAAAGTTGTCACATATTTAAACAAATTTATAAAAGTGTTTAACTCTCAGCCATTTCCAATAAAAACGAGCTAAGTTGCTTTTTTCTACATGAAGTGAATACCTTTGATTGTCTCATCAGATTACCAAATATTTTTCAAACTTAACATGTATGTATCTCCAATATAAAATATGAAAAAACTCTAAAACATTTAATATAAAATTTCATTTTAAGAGTGATGTCAAAGTCATATTTTATAAGTTATGCAATGTATTAAACTTTGATGGAGAAGCCATCAATTCAAAAATATTTAACTTCCATGACATTAAATTATTTTCAATATTAAAATATTAGTTCTGCTTTCTCTTTCAGAAGTATTTTTATATCAGGTAGTCTCAGGAAAAAAAGGCAACTAAGTCTAGGAGAGAAATAACATTCATTTGGGTGCCAAAATGACAAAAAAAAAAAAAGTGTAGTTGTTTGGGAACTGAGGAAACTGTGGGACCTTAATTTTGAAAGTGTGATTCCTACGGAAACAAGAGCCAAACATGATAGATTGATAGATAAGCTGCAAAGGTGAAGTTTATATAAACATCAATCAAATTGCACTCAGAATATCACAGAGGAAAAAGAATATGAGAACAATGTCAATTTTAAAAGACTGTATGAAAATATCAAAATCATATTAAAAACTGTCTCAAAACTCAAAATGTTAAAATCAAGAGAATCATTTTTATGAACTGAGACACAAATAAATTCAAGTGAGTCTAACTGCAATAGTATCAATTCATCACCTATCCCCACTTGATCTAAAATTACAAACAAAGCCAGGTGTGGAATCCCTGCTACTGAGGAGAGGCTGAGGCAGGAGGATTGCATGAGCCCAGGAGTGCAAGGTTGCAGTGAGCTATGATTGCGCCACTGTACTGCTGCCTGGGTGACTGAACGGGACCCTGTCTCAACAATAAATAAATAAATAAATTACAAATATCAATGAAGCTTGTTCACTGGATGTTGTCATTTCACAGAGGAAACAGTAATTGCTTAGAAATATTCATCAGAATTGAAAGGAAATGCTTAAGCTGTAATTTACTTTTACCTAGAAAAATGACACAGAACTAATCTATGCTGGCAATGTCCATGTCTGCCCAACTCCAACGCCAAGACCTTTCTTCTCAAATATGCACCATCCTAACACTTCCAGCCATCGCAAACATGACTCTAGGGAAGCCAAAGTGATTATCCCATTATGACTAAAATACTACACAACAAAAGAGAACTTTTAAAAGCACACAAGAGGTTTTATAAAGATGACAAATATGAAGCCTTTGAGAGAAATGGCATCCACACTTAGAGTGAAAAGAAGTAAGAAGAATCTGAATTCAATAATTAATTCTCACCAGTCCTTAATAGTTGGAACTCATACATTCATTCAACCATTGTGGAGTAAATGATTATGCAAGACCCATTCTGTGCCAACACAGCTGGTAAGTAAAAATAGAGAGACCCTAAATTCAGGAAGTTTCTTATCTGGGAAAGGAAAACACAATTAAAATATCACCCAAATAAATGAAAATTATGGCCGTGATAAATGCTCCGAAGGAAGACTACCATATATCAGGGCATAAAATAAGGGCACATAACTTGCCAAAGGGTGCAGGCAAAGTTTCCTGGAGGAAGAGATGACAAGGCAAAAAATGAGTAGAAGAGAAAAAGAAGATTGTGGGAATTTTTTTTTTTTTTAACAGGGTCTCGCTCCATTGCCCAGGCTAGAGTGTAGTGGCATCATCATAGCTCACTACGACCTCAAGGGATCCTCTTGATTCAGCCTGACGAGTAGTTGGGACCACAGGTGTGCACCACCACACCTGGCTAATTTTTTTATTTTTCAGAGAAACTGCTGGTCTCGAACACCTGGTTTCAAGCGATTCTCCCACCCAGGCCTCCCAAAGTGCTGGGATTACAGGCGTGAGCCTCGGCGTCTGGTTGGATTGGAAGAATTTAAATGCACCAACCTCATTCTTCAAACTGTTCATTTTATCCTTACATAAGTTCCAAATTAAATGTAGAATCTAAACCTCTCTGTGGACAGAGATATATTTTAGTCCTCTATGTCCCTGTAGCCCCTGACACAGTGGAAGGTACAGACTGCATAACTGGCCTTCATGTATTTTCTTGAAATTAGCTGAAAACAAGCCTACAAGTAACGTACATTACCTGAAGTATTTTAATGTTTTAAAAATATAGTCCACATCTACCTTGGCCAAAAGTCAGATCAAAGCAGTGACAGACACAGTACCTAAATAAAGAATAAGAACATGAAAAGAGGGGCAAAGTTTGAGTGGATCAGTGTCCACCTCTTCCAAAGGAAGCCAAGGCCGGGCGGGAGCCGGGAGCGGCATGTGAGGACCGGGCACCCTCCAGCAGCAGAAGGGAGTATTTGGCAGGCCAGAACCAGGTCTGACTCACAACGTGTCTAAATGTGCCTGCAGTTCCTGGTACAAGGAAGTATCTCAAACCTTCATCTAAAAAAGACCGGTGGAGGGAGTCATAAAAATACTATAGCCCTGCTGACAGACAGAAAGCTAAGGATAAAATGAAGACTGAAAACTATCATCTGAGCTATGCCACTATCACCCACAAAACACTAATACAAAGGAATTGTCTGTGGTTTGCTCACAAGCTTCAAAAAGGCCTGGAGAAGTCTCAGATGGTTTTGATTTATGACTATATATGTCATCCTTACCATACGGCATGGAATCAGCTTGCCCTTAAATGAGAGGGTAGTTTCTAACAACACACTCTTTTGGTTATTTCCACAGAAAGGATTAATATAGGAAACAGAAGGATATTCTAAGATGCAAATTCTCTCCACAGTATTTCCACCCACCCTTTCAAATAAAGGAGTCTTGCCTTTTGGGCAAGCAGATGGTCTACAACATGGGGACAGAGATGATCCACAGTCCACAAGCCCTGGGCAGTGCCTTTTGTACTTGCACATAACCACCCTGCACAATTGCTGGTGGCTCCTCCCTTCTCGGGGAATAGTCAAGAGCCAGCAAGTCCACATGAGACCAGTGCACAAAACAGCGCCCTTGTGGGTTTTCCCACACTGGAGCGAGGGAATTTTCTCAATCACCCCTGTGTTCACTCCAACTTTATTAAATGGAGCTTTGTTCCCAGGGGATTTTTCTTTAATTGAGACATCATTGGCAATAGACAATTTGCTTTTACAGCGGTTAGTGTCACTAATCAATGTGGTTAAACTTTAAGAAAAAGCAGCTTCTACTCTCAGAGTTTGAGATCACATCTGAAGTAGTCCTAACAATAAAAATATATTTATAAAATGAGGAAAAAACTAAGCTTGAAAAGCAGCTAATGAAGTAGATTACATATATGTCCTTTATTTGATAGATTTTTACTAAACACCTTTTATGTACCCAGCACTTAATTATGTCATTTAATAAAACACCATAAATTCACTGCTATCGTATAGTCAAGCAAATAGAGACTTACAAATTTAGAAATATTCCCAAAGTCCCTGTGCTACTAAAGGAATTAAAGTGAAGCTTCAAACCCAAGTCCGTCTGACACACAGCTAAGTAAAAGAATTTTTTTAAAAGGTTGGGAGGAGGACAACTTGTAGCAACAAGGCATAGCTGTGGAATAACCACACATAAAGCAATCAAAGTGTCAGCTTCCAAAAACGAGGCATCACAATACCACAGGAGTAGGTGGCATAACCATAAACAGCTCAGGCTCTGAAGAACACTTCTATAGTCATGATGTGAAGGGAATCTTGCATATGCACAAAATAAGAAAAACTAACTTTGTATACCAGCTAAGCAGTATTGCTTACAAACTGATAATGCCAACATTAGCAGTGCCGTTTTGAAACACAAAAACCAACAGAGAAGAACATACTGATTATATTTTAGAAAAACTATCTTAAGATCTAGCAGATCTACTGTTATTGCAATTTAAGCCAAGGTACTTGTCTTAGCACAAGCATTGTGTACTATATAAACAATAGAAAATGCTTATCATGGAAAAAAACAATTAGTAAATTAACAAATTACCTTTTAACTTAAGTTACTTAATTCACTAATTTTGCTTTAATTAACAGGCATATTAGCAGTAAATACATGAAATTATGTTTGAATTTCACAGACATACCCTGATTGAACACGCACTTATGTTACGGAGCAATATTTAGCCAATACTCCCCCAAATTGGCAGTAAGAACTCAAATACAAGATTTTTATTTGTACCTGTGAACCTGTATGTAAGTATCTTGCTAAAAGTATAATTAGATGAATAATTCACTAATTGTTTTTCTTACTTTAGACATTAGCCAGCATTGGACACTAGCTAATACTCACATATACAAACATTATGTAAAATGGTTTATGAAAAATAGATTTATTTTACTGAATTATAATAAATTATTACTAATTAAAATAAATTATTAAATTTATTTATTAAATTACTACATCAAAAAGTTAAAGGACATTTAAGTACAATTATAAAAATGAAAACATTAAATAAATTATATTAAAAAGTATCATAGTATAGTCAAAATTGTAATAGTATTGCTTTTACCAAAAAGAAATATAACTACAATATTTTTCATTAATAAAAGGATAAACTGTACAGAGATGGCAGAACAGAAAATAAACATCTTGTTTCATGTCATAAGTAGCCATTTCTGACAGACAAATTGTGATTCTTACTCATCTACACATCAATTCATGTAGCTGCAATTTTTTCTGAACCAGTTCACTTCTGTTTTCAGTCAAGAATAACCAAACTGATTTTTTTCCTTTGCTGTGTCATTCAAAAGGGAATGAAGCAACACATTTGATTAGCTATAATTTATTTTAAATGCATCTACTGAAAAGTTAGCAATTTGCATGCTTAATGAGGTAGGTACAAGTAAAGAATCAATTTTCACACATACAATAATATAATTTGACTGAGCTATATTTGTTTGTTCCAAAAGCAGAAGGGAAAAGCATGTAATGTGAATAGACAATCATATTTTCAAGAATTTCTACAGTTGGTCCTGAAGAATATTTATAGGCATGTCATCATACAGATGGATGTTTGCCCAAAGAGAATAATTTCTGGAGGATTTCAAATTCTCTAGTTAAAATTTAAAAGCAAAACTAAATTTCTCATAAATAAATTTCAGTAAATATTTCAGTGCCTCAAAGATTTAAAACTTTAACTTAGTAAAAAACTTTTTAAAAATTTCCCCCATTCCTCCTAAAAGATTATTTTTAAAGGTAGTAAGGAATATAAATAAACCTGTTTTGGGAAAATCTGAAAATATTCCTCACAGATGTCTGATTTTGTTTTTTTTGGTTTTTTTTTGGTTTTTTTTTTGCTTCCTTTATTTTCTCATTTAGTTTTCTCTTTTAGTTTTTGTTCCAAATCCCTTGAAGAACTTATTATTTCCTCTAATTGTGGGGTTACTGACATCAATGGCAAAGGAACTAACTACCCACCCAGGGTAAATCATAAATTCAATGAATTTACACTATTATAAAGCTTAAAGGGCTTCCTAACTTTTCATTTTATGGGTATGAATGAATAAGAAAGCAAAGACAGGTTAAGAGGTTTATCTGACATCACACAGTTAGAAAGTGATAAATTAGCACAAGAATCTAGTATTGATCCTGAAGGAAATCTACCTAAATGAAATTAAATATGAATCAGCCAAGAAAAAAACTGCCACTTCTTTTAGAAAAGAAAGGTGTCTTCTGGTCTTTGATAGCTGAGCAATCAGTTGTATTAATATTGTGATTAACATCATCATCATCACCGAAGTCTTGAGAAGTCAACTGTTTCATCCAGAAACAAAGAGGATAATCTATTCCTAGCAGAGAATACACTGAATTAAACACTTGGGAGATATTTAATACCTTTCCACTGTTTCCTAAGAAAGGAAAGGCAAGAATTCACTCCAGGACTCTGGAGTGAGTTTCTTAAAACATCAGACTTCCAAAGAACCAAATGATAAAAAAGAAAAATTTAATTTATCATTCATTAGTAGGAAGCTAAAAATTCTTTTCCTTTGAGAATCAACTGTTAGATGTCTAAGAGTTGATTCTCAAAGGAAAAGAGTTGATTCTCAAAGGAAAGGCTTACTGCTAATATTTGCAATGTGAAGCAAAAGCTATTACCATATTTGAGGGGCAAGAATACACTTTAAAATTCATTAAATCAAAAGGCTGGACAAGAATTAATAACTCTTATCTTTAATTAGTAAATTATTTCAAATGGCATCTGATAACTTCACTGCTGCCAAGTTGCATTACTGATCATTCCAGTAAGCTGGCTACAAAACAATACAATTACTGAAGTTAATTATCTGCTGCAGCAATATGCATAATTTAGAGTGAACCGAAATGCCTTCTTGATGTCGGACTGTCTCATACATTGCTGGGGAGTATACAACACTGCAGAGATGGGAAAGAGCTAGGATAATATCAGATGCATAGACTCTTTATTTTAAGCACACATCATCCACATATAAAAATTTTGACAAAATATGTGTGCCAGAGACAACACTCTATATTCTCAAAATCCCATTTCCATGTCCTCCAGAGCACACAGCAGGATTCCATGGTCCTAAGGGGTCAGAGAAGCATACAGTTTTTATTATAATATCAATTCTTATACGAGGATAGGAAAATACTATAGTAAACCCAGATCTCAGGATCTTAACACAATAGAGGCTGACTTCTCATTCGTATCACGATATGGAGAAACGGGGGAAGATTTTGCTCCACACAGTCATTGAGGGCCCCAGGGTTACTGTCTGTTGTATTCAGCCATCTGCTAAGGTTTCATCCTCCTCTGCATGCAATCCCATGCAAAAGAAACAGAACACGGGCCTCATGGAGAAGGATTTCGCAGGGCAAGCCAACTAACTGCACACACCATTTCCATCCACATTCCATTGCCTGGAAAACTCAGGTGCCTCATCCGACCTAACTGCTAGACAAATGTATCACAGCTGTGTGCCCAGGGGAAAAGTGATTTGGAAAACACACAAAGTCTGTAGCACATCTTTTAATATAAGTAATACATCTGGCTTATTGTAAAATTTGAAAACTCTTTCCTAAACTTTAGAGCTCTAGTTTTCAGTGGCAGTGACATTAATTAGAAATTAATGGTAGAATAAAACAAATATAATTTTAAAGCAGATTTTGATAATCCCAAAATCTTTCTTAAGAACTGTTCAATCCAGCTGTCCGTCATCCTTCAAATATTATAAGGAAACATTCACTAAGAAAACTGTAACATATTTTAGTTGGACACCCAAGAAAGAAAACAGCTTGGGAATGAAAAATAAAATGATTCATCTACTTAGCCATGTTTCTTAATATTATTACAAAGCTACAAAATTATTAGAGCATGATATAGATATCCAGAGAACATAAAATGCATGAAGAAGAATAGAGTATCTTACAGGAACTATATGTAAAAGGAAGACAGAAAAAGCAGAATGGCTTTAGCAGTTTTTTTAATCATTACATTTTGCATACAAAGGCATGATTTCTTACTAACTAGTAAGAACTATTTTTTCACTAATGAGAAAGCATTTCTATGAATTTACTCACCTTATCTTGCTAAATAAGACACTATTGTGTTCAAAAAACATCTGAGGAGTTACAAGAAAGAGAGACAGAACCAGCCACAGCATATTGATCAATCTCATTCCGATATTAATACAGGCTACTACAGCTGGACTCCACCAATCTGAACTAATCAGCCATGGATAATGGAAGGCATAGAACAATACAACCAATTATTTGAGAAGTCACAGGCCCTTGACTTTTGGAGTTAAGAAAAAAACGGGAGGGGAAAATTCACTGAGTTGAACGTTCTCCCTCTCAACTATGTCAGTTCTGTACTCTGAGATAAATTACAGAACACATGGACTGCAACAGAAGCCACAATTAGCTTAATGCTTTTTAAATAGCTGGCCAATTTTTATATTCCAATAAATCATTGATCAGGTACTGTAGCATCTATCTCTTGGAGGCAAAGGGGTACCTTAGAGTCTCCTGCAGCCATTGATGTTTCAATGGCACGTTTCTCAAACAGAGGCACCCATGCTGCAACTTCCTAACAAAAGCGGTACCAAGTCAGACAGATTTCCTTTAACAGCAGGGATGCTGCCATTGCAAAGTTTCACACAGAGAAATATTAAAAGGACTGGAAAGGTTTTTTATCCCAACTCAAAAATATTTCATACACACCCCCTAGGGAAGATAAAATAACAATTATTTTTAGCTCTGGTGAATTACTTTAATTAGATCCTTAGATTGCTCTTCTCCCCTCAAGTAGAGGAAGACACAGGAGAAGACATATTAGAGCAAGGAAACAAGGCTGTTATGTACGGCTGCTCAAACCGTGCACTGCACAAGGGCTTCAGGCTGAAGGTTCTCAAGAGAGAAGGTATCTAGCCTACTTTTTGCTTAGCAAGACTTGCACCCTAGTGCAGGTTGGCCTGGAAGAAGAGATGCCATTTTCCCATTTTTAAAGATTCCATGTCAAATAGCTATGGTGAGGGGAGAGGAAAGAAAAAAGATGATTTCCAGAGCATGATGTATTTTAAGGAAATGCAGACACCACACCCCCTCCCCATGGTGTCAGAGGTTGGATAGTGTGGTGGATACTGCTCCTTGATCCCAATATTTATTCACATCTTTTTCTATAGGAATCTGATGTTTAGTTTAGATTATGGCTACACTGAATCAAGACTGCATTTCCCAGCCTCCCCTGCTCCAAAGAATTATGATATAATCAAGTTCTGGTCAATATGGTACAAGCAAAAATATCCTGCAACAGCTTCTGGGATCCATCTCTAAAAGGCAGCTGGCAGATGTCCTTTGCCACCTTCTTCCTCCATTTTTCCTTCTTGTCGGAAATAAGGATACCACTCTAGACCATAAGAAAGAGGTGAGCTGAAAGGGCCTGGGTCCCTGAGCAGAGTGATCAGACCAGCCGTGTAAAACAGACATGAGAAGCCACAGTCCTTACCAGCTTTTTGTTAACTGCGGCCAAATTGCAATGTGAAGATGCTGGAACTTGAAGAGCTGAGAACACACAAAAAGGAGATAAGAGGGGCCCAAACGCACTACTTCCCTCGACATATGGCCTAGATCCCCACGGAATGCAAACTGCTGCCTGAATTAGACCTCGACAGTGATAAATGAAATGTCTCCTTTCATATAAGCAATGCAATATATGGAAGATTTGCTAAATGTATTACTTTTGAAAGGTTCTCCACTAAGGATAATTAGTATATTCTGACTGGTGGGACTCATAAGAAGGACAGAAAATGTCGTATATTTTCAAAAAATTTTGCCTCAGGATTTTATGCTTTGTAACAGTTATACCTGACAAGACACTACAGGTTCTGTTAAGGCTCTTAGAAGCTCAATTATGAGCATGAAACTGATATAAAATAGACTTTATCTTTTCATAATGAATATCATTTCTGAAGACGTATAGCATGTTTTGTTTCCAAGGAGGTATTCTTTCTCCAAAGAAGCTGTGGAAATATTTCTGATTTTCCTCTTTATTCTTTTAAACTATTAAACTTCTAAAATAAAAGGAAGGCACACATTTTAATACAATTCCTCTTAAGGCCTATAACACAGGAGCCAAAAATACTGACAATATTCTATGTTCAAATTCCTGCTGGCACTATATCAATACACACACACACATACACACAGTTTTAAAAGCATTTTCTATTTATTCAATAAGATATTCATAATTTTTACCAAGAAGTCATTATTCAAGATAGCTTCCTTGAGAAAAGGGAGTTATAAAGTCAATTTACTGGCATCACTTCCAAAATCTGATGTGCAAAGATTCATTAGGTTTTACCAAAACTCTTACCTAATTTCAAACCCCAGAATTTAATATGAGTTTAACTGGTCATGACTGTATAATTCACTGATGATTATACTCTCACCTTCTCAACTTCACTTGTGAAATTTTTAAAAGTTCTCCCTACCACCTGAACCATTTCCATCAGCATCCAAGCATCCTCTAGTACAATCTATACTCCAGTGTAAGTTATTCTCTCATATAATCTAGCATAATCTTGCCAAGCTACCATTCTATTTCTCTATTCTACTTCCTATAAATATTTATTGAAAGAATTGCCCATACTCACTATTTCCATTTTGTTAGTTTCCATTTTCCCTTTAAAGCAATCAAACTGGGCTTCTGTCATGTTAGTATAATCAACAACCTCCATGATCCTAAATCCAATGGTCACTTCTCTATCACAGCTGAACTCTCAATAGCAGTGGTTCACAGTTCATAAGTTCTCTTTCTTAAAACACTTTCTTTTCTTGGCTTCTATGACACTATTGCCTCTCTTAGTTTCTATGCCTGTGGTCCTTCCTTAGTTTCAACTGCTGAATCCATGTTCTTGCTTAACCTCTAAATTATGGGAATATTCCAGGGCTCAGTCCATTTCTTTTCTTTACCTGCACTGATATTACATCATCTACTCCTGGGCTTTAAATGCCACCTCTACTCCAGTGAAGCTCAATCTATCCTCCCTACGCTGACCTCACATTTAAACTCCAGACTAGAAATTTAACTTCCTATTTGACCTGTTGATGCCCACTCCCCAGATCTGCTCTTCCCATACTTCTCTATCTTTACCATCTTTATACTTGCTCAGGCCAAAAACAATGGAATTGTAATTGATTCCTTTCCTTCCCTCACCCCCTACATCTCTCCATCAGAAGTCTCGCTGACACTACTTTCTGAAGCTATCTGCAGCTCTGCTCTTCCCTTTCTTAAACCCCAACTCAAACTACCATCATCTTTCCCCTGGGCTCCTTTAATAGCCTGATCCTAGTCTGTCAACTTCTTTGTTTCTCCAAATAATCCAGTGTGCCCAGAGAAGCCAGGGTCATTTATTTACAAATTATATAATTTATTACATATTCACAAATTATGCAAATTTCCTGCTTAAAATCCCCCAATGGCCTCCTTCATAGTTAGAATCAAGCCAAATTATTTAATATGTCCACATGTTCTTCTCTCTGCCTCCATTGCCTTGTTCATTATTGTAAACACAGCATTGAAAACAGTGGCTGACATAAAATAGATGTACAATCGATATTTGTTGAATGAATTAATGAATGTAATAAATAAAAAAACACATGCTAAACTTATGTTTATTCAAACACAGCTTACATTCACTAGTTGCAAGAAACTAAATATTCAACCAAATTCTTTTAATTTGAGACTCAGTGTTATATAAGGTATTAGTTCATTTAATCATTAAACTCTTTTGAGAGCAGGTTAAAAAATAATATTCACTGTGCTGACACAGTTATTAAATCATGTTAAATAAAATTTATAGGAAGCCATTGTTTTGGACTCAGCTCTTGCACTAGACCCACAAACCAAACCAAATAGAATGGAGTCACACTCATGCTAGGTGCCACGTAATCAAATTGAATTTTAACACGGGCCAGTGTTCCAAATAACAGGAGATTCCAATAGAAAGGGGCCTAGTCCACCTGAGCCGGCATGGTAAAGCCTCCTCTGCTTTAACCCTATAAGCAAAGTAATTTTGAACCAACTGATCAATATGCATTTTGTTCTTAATTCACTCAGGAGAGTGCCTTCCTATTTCATAGATGAGAAGCTGCCTGATCCAAGAATTACTAATAAAAGGCAATTAGATCATTAGACTCAATTTGTTGAAATTTCGTTCTTTGAAAATCAGAACTATCCTATATCATATAATTATTGTCTCACTTGTAAAGCTCTGCACCACATCATCAAGTCACCTTCCTTTGTAATTAACTTCCCCTGTATTCTAATGTAATGTAAAGAATAACCACCTCTTCCTTTCTCCACAGAAAGCTCCAGGTTAATTCTCAGCTTCTTTGTGGAAACACAGGGGCCTAATATGATCATTTCGAATCACAGCATATCTTTGGAAAGAGTTACTCATTTTGATAAAACATAATAAATTTTGGATTTTTGCTACCATGTCAGTTTCATTCATTCAGATGTCCTTTTTCAAGTGGGAATTAAAGAGGAATAGAATTACAGTTAGAAAACTGGGAACTGAACACTTAAAATAAGAATCCGATATAGTGATTATCTTTAACCATTATATATGAACAAGGCAGAATGCAAGACCAGAGGAAAAAAGTCTGTATTGCTCTTGTGCAATGAAGGAGAACAAGAAAGAAGCTCTGGAAATATGTCTGAAAAGACCTAACAGTTAAAATTTCCAATTACATACAGGCATAGGAATTTGCTAACATAAATTAAATATTTGTGCATCACAATTTAAACATTAAAGTTTTTTATATTCTCTCAATATTTACTTGTTCCCCTTGTTACTATTGGCTGTGATGCAGAGGTCTGAAAAATAACTGTTTAAAAATGCAAGTTTTAAAATTTTGATTAATGATATTCACTCTATTAAACGACCAATTTCAGTAATCTTTATGTGCAGTAATCACAAGTTTTTATAAAAGGTCCTTATGAATAACATGGGACTCTGACCTATGCACACATCCCCAAAGTGTATGCACTGCAATTTTCTTTCTCTCCTCAAATACGGAGAACAAGTTCATGAAAGTATGAATAAATTCCTAGGTAATAAAAGTATACATGAATTCATAGGAATTTATCCAAAATATGAAATTTACCCATTACGTATATTTTGGCAGGGTATGTAGAAGCATTTTGCCTCCTTCCTACCATTCTCCGTATGAAAAAATTACTGAAGAGTGCAGTAACTGTGGGTGCTTTCATAAAGACCATGTGAGACTCTCTTTTTTCACTGCGGTAATCTTGGCTGAATTTATGTTACTGTTTGCAGTCTTTTGAGGAGGCACTGTCACAGGTCAAAAATTAATATGCTGCTTGAGTTGAGAGTGGCTGGCTGACCGCAGATGACTTTCCTGATGAACTCTTATGAAAATGAGAGTAAAGGAAGGGGGAAAGGGAAGCATAAATTCACAAAGACCGGGAAGAATAGTGGAATCAGTGGAAAAGAGAATTCCAACACTTTTAGAAAAAGAAGAGGAGCCAGAAAAGTGTTAAGTGATTTAACCGAATAGAAAAATTAGTAGTGGGCTATCTGCAAGAATGACAGCTAAGGAGAAGAGATGTAGTTGGCCGCCTTAAGTCCCCGGAAAGGCTCGGGTCTTGTAGACACAGCTGCAAGAGGGAGGTTAAAATCAGGGGCTGGCCAAAAGGCTGCGCAGGGAATCGTGTAAGGCCCCGGTTCTCCTCCTGAATGACAACTTCCATCATAAGGCCTATTGGTCCACAGCCCACCTCACATCCCGAGTTTCCAATAACTTAGCAGTAACTTAACCACCCACGGCACATTTTCTCCTTTGTAAAATGGGAGTAATACCTATTTGTATTAGTATTTGTTTTCTATTGCTGCCATGAAAAATCACCAATGGCTTAAAATGCTACAAATTTATCATCTCACAGCTCTAGAGGTCAGAATTCCAATTAAATCTCGGTTTGACCAGGCTGAAATCAAGGTGTCAGCAGGGCCACATTCCCCGCAAAAGCTCTAAGGGAAAATCCATTTCCTGTATTTCCAGCTTCTAGAACCATCCCACATTCCTTCCCTGAAGGCTCCTTCTTCCATCTTCATAGGCAGCAGTGCAGCATCTTCAAATCTCTGACACTACCCCTCTGCTTCCTTCATCACTTCTCCTTCTCCGACTCCCCTGCCTCTTATGAGGTTCCTTGCAATTACACTGCGCTCACCGCGATTACAAGGATCATCTCTCCATCTCAAAATCTTATTTTAATCACACTGGCAAATTCCTTTTTGCCATCTCAGGTAATATAGTCACAGGTTTCAGGATTCAGATGTGGACCTCTTGGTGGCCATTATTCTTTCTGCCACACTACCTTATCAGATTATTGAAAAGATTTAAAAGATTAAAAAAGACTGTCCAAATAATAATGACAGCTAATGTTTATTGAGCACTCAATATGTGCAAGCACTCTTCCAAGTCCTTTAGAGCTGCATTCCCCTACCCCTGGGCCATGGAGCAGTACTGGTCCGTGGCCTGTTAGGAAGGGAGCCACCCAGCAGGAGGTGAGTGGCAGGAAAGCCAGCAAAGGTTCCTCTGTATTTACAGCTGCTCCCCACCTATTGCCAACCCTGTCCCACCCTACCCCGACTCCCGTCCGTGGAAAAATTGTCTTCCATGAAACCGGTTCCTGGTGCCAAAAAGGTTGGGGCTCGCTGCTTTAGAGAATTAACTCGCTGAAATCACATGACAAACCTATGATAGATAACTACCACCCTCATTTCACAGAAGAGGAAAATACAGCACAATTAATATGCCTAAATCAAATCACACAGCAAGTATTTGACAGAAGTGGGTTTAAAAGTCAAGCCATCTGGTTCCCATCCTCACTGTCTTAACCACCATGGTAAACACTGGATAAATTTTTGCTGTGATAATTACATCTCTGCACTGAATTTATTACATTAATCTCCTACCACTAACAAAAATAATTTTAAAAAATCTCCTAAACACGATAAAAATCAAGCCCAAATTAGGAACGGAACTTTAAAAAAAAAACCTTATGTTCCTCTCACTTTCCTATTTTAAGTATTCCTTATACCAAAATACCTTTCTTCTTTTCCATCCCACCAGATCTGTATTTGGTTCTCAGTCTGTACGTGTCCATCACTCCCTGCACTTATCTGTGCTGTCACTTATGACATTATAAGATACTATAATGTTTGCCTCCTTATCTTACCCGTGGTCTGTGAGTGACTTCACACAGCAACTTTTCGATACTCAGCGTGGCCTGTGGAGGCCTAGTTCTCAGTGCTCATTTAATGAGTGAATAAAGGAAGTAATGAACTACAATAATTTAAAAATGTGGTAGGTTGTTTTGCTCAAAATCTTTACAGTCGTTACCATTATATTTTATACATTTCTTGCAATAAAATATTGCCTGATGTTGACATAAAATTAATATGTAGTTGAATGTTCCTGTTTATTTTGTTTCTGCAATCAACAGTACAGTAATCAAAGAATGAAAAATGTGAGCAATTCATTTTGTTATTTAGGAAGTGCCTCACAAAACAGTACATCTTCACTGTGAAGAAACAGAAGACTCTTTCCAGAAAGCGTGGATTTAAAAAATAATAATAATAAAATGTCAAATATCTATTTCTAAATATATAACTTCAGGAGAAGTCTGCAAAATGGTAATCAATAGGCAAAGGTCAGCATACATTGTTCTTATTATTTTGGACATAACATAATTTAGCTGCTGCCATTCTAGTTTGTAATCTATTTCGAATCACTCTGAATAAAGTGAAGATTAATAAAACTTATTCCTCTTCAAACTGATAAAGAAGAAAATCATATTGCACTATAAATATATTTCAAGATGGAAGAAGTAATGAGGTCCTTCAGGATATAGATACATCATTTTTGCAGAAAAATCATTTAGATTTTTCTTTCTCCGAAGGTTTATCATTATCACAGTACTAGACAAATAACCTGGCCTATCACTTACTCCATTGTTTTAAAAGCAAAAAG
>CAUYSK010104625.1:0-26779 GCA_963575035.1 Avahi laniger
CCCTTTTTCTTTCTTTTTTTCAACCATTCCTCAGCTTGCCAAGTAATCACAACAAAATCATGCTAAACAGCTAGGCAGCTGTTCTATGGCTAAAGCTTTATATATATATGTATCTTTTTCACGACATATATTTTTATGACACACACACACACACACACAAAGGAGATTTCATCGCTCCCAGTAACATGCCTGCTTCAAGTTTGTTTTTTTATAATACAAGTTCTAAACTCATCAAAAGGTATTCCTACCCCCTTGCTTTGTTAGCCAAGGGTAGGGCGAGAGCATTTTTAATTCAAGTTTGATATCGTTCAGCCGAAAGGCCCAGTGAAATCTAGTTCACAGTTTTTCACAATTTGTCCTCACCTTGAAGTTACGTATCCTGTTAGGAATGTATCTGAACTTAAGGCTTCATACCAATAATTGCCTAGACTATAATAACAATTAACTTTTATAATTTTTCTTTAAAAAGTGATAAAGCAGTGAGTGGATTAATTTGGTTCTTAACTCAACTCTATTTTAACCTAGGCAGAATCTTTATGTTTCTCCTAATGAGACGACTCATTGAAAAGTGAAGATAAATGCCATCTACTTTGTATGTGATCTATAAAATTAATCTCCCATGCTTATGTTAATACCGATAATGTAATGTGGGAGGCAGTGTGACCTAGAGAATAAAATTTAAGAGTAAGGAGATCATGTTCAATTACTGCTTATATGACTGACAATATTTTCACCTCTCTCACTTGCCTACCGCCCCCCCGCCCCATGCACAGATCTTCCCTGGAAAATTGGGCAATACCCCTGAGAGATGCTGGGAGAATTACTTAGGTGCTTTGGAATACTACTTGAAACACCTTTTAGAACTTTCTCGTGCAATAGCAGATATCGTTCATGTTCCTCCCATAGAATCAGCCTTTGCTAAATAACCAGGACATACTTAGCAAATTGTCTTTCTACTTGGTAAAAGTGATCTTCTCTGGAGCTCAGGCAGGTGACCCTCCACCCAAAGGTTTCCGTTTATTTCTAGAGAATAAATTACACAGGAGGAGGCTTGATAGATAGTAATTAAGTCACCAAGTTAAGGAAGGATCAATGCTTACACTTTAGGGGTTAAATGAGAACCTGGTTACAGCAGGAAGGAATTCATGTTCCGTGTTCAGCTGTAAAATGAACTGAGTTTTGTGTTTGGTGTCTGAAACATCTTTTGAAACACTAAATCAATTTAATATCAATAATTGCCAGATATATGCTAGATTAAATGAACCAACACAGATAGCTTTGTTCGCAAAGAAAACAGGGCCAAATGGCTTTCATTAGCATGACTAATCTCAAAGTTCTGTGGTTCGATGATCAGATGTCTAAGCCTGAATTTTGATGCTTACTATATATGATTTGGTACAAGACACTGCACATCCAGCTATTCTGTGCCTTTAACATACATGCTGAATATGAGAGCAGCAAGGTGACACTTACAGTGTCCCTGTTAGCGACAACTGTACCCACTGGTGCCTGGAAACACACCAGATGCACAGAAAATAAGGAACTTGCTCTTCAATACAGGCTTTTCCCAGACATGTTTTTAGACGGCTTTGGAAACACCTACTTTGGCCTTGGAGGGACAATCTCAACAGTGTTTCAAAAGCCGGTCTTGTTCTCATAACTCTGCAACAGCTCCGTACTTCTGGTCATTGTCCTACCACTGCGATTACAGGACTGAGTGGGGCCCTGCAACTCAGAAGCTTGGTGGTATTTTCACCTCTGGGTCCTGAGAACGTTTCTCTTTTTTGGAAATTCTGACGGATCTTCTCCCTCGTAACTCTTGCAATTTTGCAAAATTATACTTATGACAAATTTTACCCCTACCTAGTCCTGTGAATTTCAGAAAACCAGGGGTTGTACACAATGAGCTCGGGGGGGGCAGTCTCTTCAGGGTGACTTGTGGGGGTGAAGACTGGAGAACTATCAGAGTCTTGGGTTCCACTAAGAACAGCGTCTCATGCGGACGTGCAGCAAAGTGCTGGCAGAGCACATGGAACCTTGCAGAGGGGGCCCTGAGGAAGTTATCATTTATTGGCCTTCGATTCTCTAACTCCCAAGTCTAATCCCCGACCCCCAGCACGCCATTACCTCACCACCGCCAGTCCTCGTGAATACACTTCATCAGCTGCCTCTGTGAAGTGTGTGCGTGCATGTGTGCGTGTCAATGCCAGAAACACAGAATGGCTCTTCAGGGCCTCATCACTGGGCAGCCGAGCCTCTGGACAGTCTTCTTTGGAGGTCTGTGCGAGCCTCGGGTCAGAGCAGCTGCCTGTGAGTCACGACGGGCTGTGGGGCCCCCAAATCCCTTCACAGCCCATCTGGGGCAAGGAGAAAGCAGTGAGCTTTTCATTTCCATGATAGAAAGGAAGATTTTTTTTGTTCTTTGCAAAACCCATATAGCCCATGTGGGGAATGTATTTTAAAGGTCAAATGTGACTATCCCCATACTTGGGTTTAGAAATTCACAGACTCTGATTACAAGAGTTCCTAAAGTGCAACTGGTATGCGCAGGTATCGGCCAATTTTTAGGAAGGTGCCCCCTTGTCTATTTCTTTCCTGGCTCCCCCGACCCTTGCTGTGTGTTTGTGACGTTGATCACAACAGCTCTCCTACTTTCCCAGTTTACGTCACTGCAAACTGTCCCTCGACCCCCCAACCCAACAGGTGCTCTAAAGAGTGTTGGCTCAAACACGTGGCCAGCTCAGAGGGCTTGAGAGAACTTCACTCTTCTATCGTGAGGAAGGAGCTCCGGGTGAGGGCTCCGTGTCCCCAGGTCCCAATGGGCCACAATGCAATGTGTGAGGGGAATCTCACCATCCTCTGTCTGGTGGTCTGGTGGAGAAGTCAAAGGTTTCTGTGTGTTCTGTAGGCCTGAATCCGAGGCAGGCTACCTCTCCCACCACAGATGCTATCGCAAAAGGGAGCTATTTAGGGAACATCATGTCTGGCCTAGTAAGAGCCGCTTCCTACTCCCGCCTTTGTCGTAACACCAGTCTTTCCTATCTTCTTCCAGAGTCTGCTAAGAAGTAATAAACTATTGCTTGAACGGATGGTGACCAAGTCTCCTAGGAAACAGCCCAGCAAGGTGGAGGAGACTCATGTGAGCTGGACTTTGGCAAAGTGGATGTATCTTTTTCTCTGTGCATCACCTTCTCTGATCCTGAGTGTGCCATACTGAGCACTTTCACTTAGTGGGAAAGTCTGCACTGGTCCCATCTCCACGACACTGATTCCTCCACGTGTTCCACTTTGTCAAAGCCCAGTCATAAAAACTGATGTCACAGAGGCACAAGTCCCCTCCACAGTTCCAGGCTATTTTTCTTAAAGCTTTTACCACCATTCAACCCAAACAGTAGTTAATTATTGCTCAGCAAAATTTGATAAGTACATTAGAAAGTTCTATTCATCACCTTTGAAGCAACCTAAAGTCACCAAACTACCCTGAAAGTTCTAAGCAGAGGATCTTAGAAACTTCATAACACAAAAGAACCTAACATTACCAAATAGTGGGTCCCTTTCTGCCAGGGGGACGACTCCTGAGTTCCTGGTACACATTAAACCTCTTGGGGGTGGGGAGAGCATGGGTAATATCCCTGTGATTTGTGCTGCTATGGCCTTACGACACTTATTCTTACATATAAGACTGAAATGTACTCACCTGGAACTTAAGTCCTAAACAGAGTGAGTTAACGTGATTTTGTTATTATTATAGCCCAACTATAATTAAAGTGTGTCAAGTTTTGCATTTTTTTTTTCTTCTCTGAGAAATTCCCTACTTTTCTAGAGGGGTTACATAACTCTAATAAGAAAACCTTGTCAAGAATACAACCTGGCCTACATCGCCTCAGGAAAAACCCAGAATGTATTTACTCCACTGGATGAAAATAGAAATGCCAAGAGCCAGGCCTGTCGTATAAGGAGCCTGGCTCGTCCCCTCCCCTGGCCTCCACACGACGGCAGCCAAACTTTCAGAAGCTGTCAGAAATGGGTTTCCCCTAATTAACAGGGGAAAGAAATAGGTTAGAATCTGGAATGGGTAAATGTTTTTCTTTAGGTTAAATTCAGTCAGAAAAAAATAAAATAAAAAGCACAAGTTAGTGTGGATTCCTGAAACATTGCCTCCGCTTTCTTTGGGCTCTTGGACATTAAGATGTACACGCTGAATTTTTCATGCTGTAGGAAGAGAAGAGCCTCTTAGAAATCAGGTCTCCATGATCTTCGGTCTTATCTAAGTTAGCCACAAAGAGAGGAGAACCCAGGCAGATCTTTCATTTGCTCCCCTATGGCACATTCTGCCGGGGAGATGGAGGGTAGAAGGGAACTAGAGGACATCCCTTTCCACCAGGAAGTGGACCAGGCTTGGCCAAACTACAAACAGACCAGGAAACAGTCCCTACTTTCCAAGATGCACCTGCTACCTGGGAGATCCCTACCATGTAGAATGCTTGGGAGAATTAAATATTAATAGAATTTTGTATAGTAAGTGCTGACTTAGTGAGGTGCTTCTAGTTCAACACTCGATAAATGGGATTATATTACTATTATCAGTTCAAAACAAACTGTGCAGAGAGTTCGATGGAAAATAATACAACTAATGCTTACCAAGCGATCCCCTCATATTAACTCACTCTTTTAAATGCTCACAACAATCTTGAGATATGTAGCATTAACATTCCTATTTTACAAATGGGGAAACTGAGGCAAAAAGAGGTTAAGCAACTTGCACAAGGTCACACAGCCATCAGATGGAAGAGACAGGACATGAACTGGGCATCCCGGCTCCAAGAGTTTGCTCGTTTCATCACTGCACTAACCCAGCTCCTGTTAGACAAAGCAATCAGTGTAATTTTCTTCTTCCCAAAGCATTTTATCAGGGGTCTATGGTGACTCTGAGCACTTAGTACAATGCTTATTGAGAGCGAACACTCAGTATGGCTTTTTATTGTGGGCTTATTCTGTTTTTAAGGCAAGGAGCATCTCTATTTTAATACTTATTCACTGTGTGTCTTCATTTTTTCCTATATTTTCTTTTCTGCTTTTGCAATCTTGTAAGTTCGATTTCTCTTTTACAGCACACACAAATGTCATCTTCTTTATAAGTCCTGACCCTTTGGGCCCACACGTCGTCCTCCTTAGAAATCTACACACACTCGTCCCCCACTAAGTTCCCAAGCCTTACTCAGATCCATATATCAATAAGAAAATGTTGGAATTGTGGTAGAAAGGGCTAGGGTCTACTCATGGGGGGGGGGGAGAAAAGAAGGGAAAAAAGTAAGCGGGGAGAATTTGGGGAGAACACTGAAGAATGAGAAGTAGGAACACAGACTTTATGGTGGAGGAAGTGGGAGACGGATGGAGAACAAAACCACAAGGCGATACCTTATTAAGTGGATTCTGTTCAATTACTTTAACGTTCTTTGCAAAATATAGGGACGAACTAGAATTACTTTCAATTACTTTTGGCTGCTGAAATGTCTGGGTGTGATATTATGCTGAGGGAGGGACACATGGGCATTTGGTTTTATTCAGATGACATCCCCAAGGGCCATCCAGGATCAGGCACACTTCTTGACCGTACTACTTATTTGATACTTAATCTTACAGTGACTTGCATTATCTCAAGTAGTGTAGGATCTGAACTAGAGCCCATTACTGCATAACTGTGTGACTTTAAGTGAGTCACTGAACCTCTCTGAGCCTAATAATATTACCTATAAGAAGCAAATAAGATGATACAGGGGAAAGAGTGTTGGCAACCATAAAGTGCTACATAAATGTTACCATCACTCAGTGCCTTGCAGGAACTCATTAAAATCTTGTTGACTGATTGACCAATCAATTAACTCCAGCCAGCTTCCTTAAAAGTTTCTTCATTTAGTTGAGAAGGAGATAGCTATGTAAGCCAAGTCACATCCAAGAAAATCCACTTGGCTTCATAGCAACCTAGTCCGAGGAATTTTAAAGTTTATAAATTTACTTACAAACAACCTCTCTCCATTGCTCAATGAACTTGTCTTTGGTTGAGAAGATGAGATCCGATCAGAAGAAATGAGACTGTCGATTTGGCTAACCACATGTTTGAGGATAGAAGAACCTTCATTGCAAAAATCTAAGTGAAGAAGTCAAGGATACCAACCCTCAGACCAGCTCGGTACACACAGTAGGCTTTTCTAAAAACACTAGGGATTGCACTGAGTCTTAAATCTAGCAGTTCCCCTCTTGCTGGGCACACTGGTCCTCCTGCTATAAGATTTTCATGAAACATCTCAGAGCTTACATAGCCTCATAAAAACAAAAATGACTTGAAGTTCAATACAGTTGAAGCAAATGAAATTGCAAACTAAATTTTTATTGAAATTCTCCCCATTGTCAGCCGACATTTTCAATTTTCATTTCCCTGCTTCAGCCCATTTTGCCATAGAAACTTGGATGTTTTCATTGAACAGCAGCCAGTGAACATTGGACTGAAGGGCCACACTATAAATTTGGAAAAATAAATAAATGCTTCAGAACTTCCACTTGAAAACCACAGCTAAAAATGAAATCAAATCTGACCCACCCCTTCTCTTTTAAATTGTGGGAACAGACTCAATCTGCTTCAATTTTTAAGGCCATATTAAATTTTATATAAGCACCTTGGAGATCAATGCATGGCCTGGTCTAAAGAAATCATGGAACCTTTGACTCATGCAGCAAGGTTTGGACGGCTTGAACCAGAAGGCAGCATCCCTCCTACCCCAAGTTCCTTAATAAATATGTGTGCTTAAAAAGTAAAAAGGGAAGGAAAATTGGTTTATGGGCATAGAGAGAATAATTCACTCCAAATTGCTCCTTTGATGAATGTGGACAAAAGAATAAAATTTGTCACCCAGCTAATATTACCATCAATATTTTGTCCAGCTACATTCCTTCCAATTTAAAAACAGTTCAATATCCCCTTTTACCTTCAAGTAGCAGCACTTAATAAACAGTGATGGATGGTTTTTATTTTTGTTCGCATTTCAGTCTTCCCTGCTTCTGGTACAAGGGGACTATTTTGCTTGGGGGAAATGTAGATCTTCCGTCTTTCTTGCATTGACATGCATCCCTCAAGGAAAGACGGCCATATTTAATTCATAACGCCCACCGGCTACACAAACATACAACTTCCCATCAATTAGGCAACACAGAGATGCTGTTAAAAATCAATGAGCTTATTATTAAATATATTTTTTTCATGTAGCAATAATAGTTATTGTTGCAGTATTGTTATTACTGCAACATCAGCTGTTTAGGCAGCTTTCAGAGAGTTTGATTGGCTTCGATCTTGCTAGCGAGGCATTCTCTGAAACAAGCGATCAGGCGAGACATCCCTGTTCTGTCTTCTGCCATGTTTAGAAGCCACCAAGAGAAGGGAGAAAATGTGTACCATAGTGGAACAAACCTTGGATTGGAGGCGGAAGACTTGGGTTCTAGTCCCGGCTCTGCACATAACTAGCTGTGTGACCTTAGGTAAGTCCCTCCTCCTTGCTGGGCTTTTATAAAAATGAGAACATTGTCCTACATGGTCTGAGGACCCCTCCATTCCAAATTTTAGGATTCTTTAATAATTTTTTTTTTTACTAGCAAACGTAGAAATTGATGCAATTCAGCAACTCTCAATTGTTCCTTTTTAAAAGACTTTTTAAAAAAAAAAAAAAAAAAGAGGAGGCAGAGTGGGACACTACTAAATCTGGAGCAGACGTTAAATAGATCCAAAAACCAAAGATGCTCGTATCTGTGTTTTCATCCTCGTGGTGTGTTTATTAAAAATAATTTTGATATTTTGACACATGCCACTACTGTGGAAGCCTCCTGCCTACAAACAGAGATGTTAAAACTCTGCCAGCACATGCAAAGGTTAAAAACAACATTGCACAGATTTTGGCAACTACATCATATGCTGTCTGGCCACAGCTGATCTGAACTGAGGCCCCCGTAATTACAGGAGAAGGTGGAACAGGTTTGCTGCTAATTGGAAAATTCTGCAAATGGCAGCACTGAAGTAAATTGACAGTCGTTAGAATATTAGCAAGATGAGAGTACTGATTAGTAAAAAGCTCAGATGCAGACTTTTTTTTTTTTTTTTTACTGCCGGAATCTACTGGCAAATTGATAATAAAAGCTGAACTTAATAATAACAGCTGTTATTTGACCTGGTAATATTTTTTTTTAATCTGTTGCTGTTCCCAGACCAATAAGACATAAAGAAGGTCTGTATCCACTGTTGCAAAATTATTTTGAATCCCAAAAGGTATATTCAAACTCAGTGAAGGCAAACTGTGCTTAAAGGGGCAATCCAGCAACAGTCACGTTCTGACGGAAGTGCAAGCACTTGAAAAGCTATGAGCTGTTTTGTTTTCTCCACCCTCCAGCAGGTCTTGGTAGGCATGCTGGAGTGCTAGTGTGTTCTTTTTAGAACTGGGCCTGAATTCTGTCTCCAGTTTGCTTTAAATCTGTGACTACTAAAAATGTCAAAGTTAATTTATGTTTTAAGTGGACAGGAAGGAAAGTGGTATGTTGCCGGACTCTGAGCCTTCTATCGGCACTTAGCTGTTGGTACTTACCGCGTTTCAATCATTGCAGGCAAAGAAATGCAAATGGGAAGGCCCTGGGAATGGGCGTATTGATTATAAGCGCTGCCGTGAACCTATGGAAAAGGGACTGTAACGTCACCACATATATTCCACACTATGTGGACACAGAGGAATAGACCGGAAGACTTCCATTTCAAGGTACTCTGATCCACTGTTGGTCAGAGTATAAACTGGTACAATCTTTCTCTTTGTATGGTGATATGGATCAAAAGCCATTGGCCCAGTGGTTCCGTTTTAAAGATTGTCCCAAAAAAAGAGCCATGGATGTCCCCAAAGCTTTATCTACAAAAGATGTTCCTTGCAGCATTGTTTATAATAAAACAGTGGAAACCACATTTGTCCTGAAATGGATAATTAACATACAAAGGAATACCACATATTTAAATTATGTTGTGGAATCACATCTAATGATACCAAAAAATAGTCTATTAAGTTAGAACACAAAACGGTAAACGGAGGATAATCACTCTTTTGTTTAAATAGAGGGGGAGAAAGAGAGAGAGAGAGAGAGAGAAATGACAAGCCTAGAAGACAGCTAACCTACAGGGTTAGTGGTTATTTCGGAGCAGTGGGTTAATGGGTCATTTTTATTTTATTTTTTTGTCCATATTTTCTAAATTTTTAAAAAATGAGCTTGCATTGTTTTGGTCGGAAGAAAATATATAAATTATTTTTAGAAAAAAAATATCTCTAGAGGGTTTTGGTCGTTTTAAGTAAAAAATTCAATCTGTGGCAATGGGAAGGAAAAACAGCAGTCCCCAATGGCAAGTTGTCTTCTGGGCTTAAAGCTTCTCCGCCTTACACGAGGGACGTGCACCTCCCATAGAGGAAAGGAGAACGGGCGGCTGAAAGCAAATCTTAAAACTCCAGGTGCAAAACTGACCTGCTGACCATGGAGAACTTGCACACATGTGCGCACGCGCACACACATACACGCATGTGTGCACAGCTTGTTTTTAATATCTACTCTCTGAAAACATAGGTCAGCAATACTTCGGGCCCTTAGATTTCCTTGCATGACTTTGGACTTCATACTCCAGTAATTTTGCCATTTTCTTTTGCCTTTACTATGGTAACACGGGACCTTATTTATTTTGAAATAGTGCGAGAGGGCATCATCGCCATTTTCAAATTTTGTCTCTCCACCAGTCAATCGGAAGCGAACAGGGTTGGAGCCACACAACTCCAAATCCAGCCCACAAGACAGACCCCGTCCATGTGTTACAATGTCAAGTTCACTCCTAATGAGGTGCAGTCATGCCGCACAAGGCCCTGTTCACGGATCCCCGCGTGTTTAACCAAAGCAGCAGAACGTGAGTGGCCGGAGCTCCCACGACACTCCCTGCACTTGAGCGTCGGCCGGTGCGCCGAGCGAGGCTGCGGCGTTTCAGAGCTGCCGCGGAGCGCACGTACTTTTGCCGCGGCAATGACGGATGCGTTGTGTGTCCCATCAGGTCCGCTTTTAAAAAAAATCCTTATTAATATCCTACGGCGCCATTGCCAAAAACATAAAATTCCAAAGGCAAATCCCCTAAGTTCGAGCGCTGCCAGAACGAGTACGACCGGGCTTTGCTCAGGGACCGTAAATGCCATAGTTGCTTCTAGCGAGGCGCACAAAGCCCACCCCATTAGCTTCAGCCACAGGACCAAGCGACTTTCAAGCTGTTTCTCGCCAGGAGTGTGGGTGGGCAGCAGGCAGGCTCCCAACGCGACAACTAGACTCAACTGACTGTAACCCAGAATTTTTTTTTAAGTGGCTTTTTTTTTTGGACAGTGGTACCCAGGCCCCCCATCCTTCATTCTTGCTAACAGTTACGCATCAGGAAAACAAAGCGATGAGGAGCCGGGGGGAGGTGGGGTGTTGCTGCAGCCAGTTGGTGCCAAATACAGTTAAGGGTGGAGAGAGAAGTGGGATTGGAAAAGGGGGGGAAAGCAAGTCACTTTCAATCAAGTGTCACACCTTTAAATAGTGGTTAAATCTTTGCATTATGCAGCTCATCCCTTTACAACATGGGGTTCCCTTAGAGAATTCCCTGTTTACACTGGGAATTCCTCCAGGGCTGCATCAATAAAGCTGAACAGATGTCAGGGTGGAATGCCAGCGGCAGTGGCTGTTGTCAGGGGTACTGGGGAGGGAGGCCCAGAACAATGAGAGACGGCATCTGCTACACAAAGCCCTTGCGCGTGGGTCAGGCTCTGCCAGTGTGTAGAGATTCCACCCTACCCTTTGTCTGGGCACATTGCCTTTCTTGTTTCTCGATGACAAGGGTTGACACATGTCACCCGGCCCTATCAGGAGTGTTATTTGTTTGCCACTTGCATATGCACCAGTGTTCCTGACCTCCCCGCATCTCCGCTGAATGCATCGAGCAAAGCTGAAACTCTCCAGCCCTGCCCCAGTCTACGGTTTCATTATGCGCTTGGAGTCGAAAGTGGGATGTAGATGTCCTTCTTTTTAATTAAAAACATGATTGATGAGACTTAACTGACAGTAGGAAATGCAATTTAAATATTCCTTAAAGAGGCACTAACCCTGTTTGTGTGGCGAGGCTCGCGTTCCTCTCCAAAGTTGCAACCAGCCGGGAGAAAGGAAATTAAAATAAAAGCCCCGTTCAGGTTGGGTAGGCTGGGGAAGGGTGGTAACGTTAGACAGCAACTGCAGCCGTGTAACCAGAAACTTCTGCGCATTAGGAGCTAATGTGAAGTGTTACTCGGTAATGGCAACGTTCAGCGTGATGAAAGGCAGCAGATGAGTAGGGAAGAACATGATACGAAATCCCAAGGAAGCAAAAAACGGCTCGTTCACCATATTTTTAAAGCAACAACGTGATTCGAAAAGATCTTATACCAAAACTCTCCATTTCCAAACTGCCCTGAAAAAGTGGTTTTGTTCCTCACTGCTGTGTTGCTAAATTTCTCTGTCCTTGGATCTTCTGTGGAGCTTTCCTTAAACTGTCCTTTAAAAATACGTACTATAAAAAAAAAAAGTTCTCAGCACCCTGGATGGTTTCTGCGGTTCTAAGGCAAACAGGAAAGTGGCCATCACTTTTTTTTTTCCAAAGGCCTTCTCTGATTTGTTCCCTCAGCGACTGCTAAGTTATTCCAGAGAATTATATGAATCAAAGGAGACGGTGTTATACAAATCGTGAGAACCCCAAATTGCGAAGTCAGAGGCAGGAGTAAGTGTTCTTAATGACAGAGCCTTCACTTGGTATTTTCAATCTAGAAAATAATGGATGAAGCTGATCTTGGCCTGTACCCAGTCAGTACAACTTAAATACCAACAACAATAGCAGTTTAGAATTTATTTTTAAACTAGATCTCCGTTCTCTTAGTATCATTTACAAGAGGGTTTTTTTTGTTGTTGTTGTTGTCATGGATGTTTTGTTTTGTTTTCCATGGAAATAGTTACGTTCTGAAACAGCAACTACGAATTTAAAAAAAAAAAAGTTAACAATTTCTTAAACATATATACGAGAATAGCCTCATCTACACTCTGCAGGCTTACTAAGAGTATAATCTTCATATGTGTTTCATGCCTAAAGATCTTATTCTAGAATTCCCAAATCCCCTAACGGGCAGCAGATACCACACAGTATAGTTCTTTTGCACTTAATTCCTAATTAAAGATTGATAAAAAGAAAGGCTTTTATTGAAATGCTTGGATTAGAGGAAAGGCAGTTACAATTGGAACTGATTTTTTGGTAAGTATTAACTAGCAAAGGTTAATTAGAATTGTAGCAATGAGATGTAAGATAACAGATTCTGATCAATTGATTAATGAGATGTCAGAAGGTATGAGAACCCACGTTTGGGAGAAATATTAAAAATGAAATACATTTGCAAAGTCATGATGTCTTCCCTCTTAGTTTATTAAAATGAGCAGCAACTATGGATGTTCTTCCACTGGTGACAATGTACAGAAATTAAGAACCTCCACGTCTACCAAAAGCAGCACCAAAATCTCACCCAAGTTTCTGCCATCCAAAAATTTCCCCCAACACCCATAAAAGTGAACAAAGTCTCTAAAGAGACCCAAACCCTCAGCAGTCCCCCTGTGGTCTGTTTCTGTCTCCTATCCTATTCCCTGTGCTTTGTATATTCAGATTAATTTAAAGAATAACTCGTTTCAAAAGTCTGGATGTGAAATTATTACAATAGGGCATTTTTAAATGTCCATTCTGGATTTATTGATTCATCCGTCCCATATCAATTTCACCGTTGACATGGGTAAAGACAGAAAGGCTATCATACACGTTTTTCCTTCCTCATTTGACTACACTAGGAAGCAAACAGATCTTCCTATTTGTGGCATAGATGTTCTTTGTCACAATAAAACACACTATATTATGTTTACATATGTCCTTCAGGCATGTCACAACAGTTTGGCATTCTGAGCGGCTCCACCACTGTGTACATTAAATAGTCATGTAGTTACATTAAACAGTGGGGAGTTCACACTTCACAAGCACTCAGTGTTTTAAAACAGATGTGGGCTGTCTGTTGTCAGACTCTCGTGAAAAGCTTAGAAGGATCTTGGTGGAAATGCAATTTCCAAATAACTGAGGGTCCCCCAAATTTTCCGCCGAAGTTCCCTTAACCACCACCCCCCCCATACTAGAGGATGTGGGTGAGAGAGATGTAGGGTGAAGGAAGAGAAAAAAGGAAGAAAAAAAGCAACAACTTTTATGTCTTATAGTACAGAGATCTAAAAAAAAAAGAAAAAGGATTCAGAATTCGGAATAGTTTGTGGCATGGAATATTTTGAGCGGGGTGGGCTCGCTGGGGTATCGTGGGATTTACTGACAGGAGAATTTTTGACAGTTGATGGACAGATGAATTCCGTCATGGAAGCGTTAGTCGAAAGCGGCAAGGCCAGATGGAAACTCACAGCTTGTCTTTAATATTAATTTTCTTTTTTTTCAAGAGATCAGAATTCCCTAATTCCCTAAAATGTTTCAATGCATCTTGAGGTATTATTTTTCAGATGCCTTTCTCCACCTACTCTTAGTAAGAGTGTTCCTTTGTGTTAATGTTATTTTTCCTCTCTTACTTTGAAAAAAAAAAAAAAAAAAGCCTGGTTTCTTTCTTTTTTTATTTTTTTATTTTTGTGTGCTCTAGTTGGGCAGCTGTTAAAATTCTTCCTTCATGTACAGCAAATATAGAAGACAGATACCTTGACTGTGTAAGATATTAAATGCAAATACGAGAAACAATCCTGACGTGCGGATGGGATCTTTGAAGGGGGTGATGGTAAGATGTTCTCTGTGGCGGAATGGAAGGTAAAACTCTTCATGCTTCTAGGAGGATGGAGGGGGGACCATTGCTTTTAGGGTGTCCACCTTCTGGACAGTAAGAATGAAGTCGTCTTTCTGTTTTCAGGGATGCAGTGGGAAGACCATGGGCTAAGACTTCCAAGACCAGACTCTAATCTTGGCTCTACTCAGTTAGCCAAATGGTAGCACACAAGTCACTACAGCTTTCTGGGCCTCGATTTCCTTGCTTATAAAAATGGCTGGTATTGGGAGGGGGACAGGGAGCCCTAAGTGATGTGCACACGTCTCCCTTTGGGATGCTGCAAAATCTATGTGAAAAGTTGACGATTCACATCGATAAGTCAAGGATTATTGACAGCTGAGCTTCTCGGAGACCCGGGAACCCCTCCACGAAAGGTTAGGAGGTGCGACAAGGCCCCCACACTTCAGTCTCTCCTTTTCCTGGCTGTTTTGCACACACATAACTACTGCTCATTTTTTCTGTTGTGATGACCTCATGGTTAAGACAAAAATCTAAAAATAAAAAAATCAGTGACCAAGGATAATATTCCATATTCGAACAAAACAAAGCTCAAATGCTGCCAACTTTTCCATCCTGTGATCTTTTTTTTTCCTAGTTCCTTTCTTTTACATCATTGGGTTCATTTGAGTTGAGAACTCAGAGATATTTAAAACTGAGAGATAATTTTTTCTACATCTGTGTATTATGTGTTTTCCTGATATTATTTCATGTTTTAACATAAAAACATTAACATAAGACAGATTTCCCCAGAGTTTCCTGATACATCACTTAGTTTATATGTTGGGTGCCCACGTGTGTATGTGTGTGTTTCATGAGTGTGCACATACACGCACTTCTGTGTTAAAGAGTTAATCTGGGTGAGCCCGAAACATTTTTTACAATTAATGTCATGAAAACATTTGACTAAACAAAGGAATCAAAAACAAAGCAATGGATTGTGGTCTGCTGGTAAAATGAAACAGGGCTTTCCCTACATAAGCTGAAAGCCCATTTCTATGAGGCTCAGAAGGGTTAACCAGCAGCCCTGGAACCCTGATGTCTGTAAGTTCTCCTCACACTCCAGTGTGTCCCCCTGTGTGACCAGGAACCAGTCACTTAACTTTTGTTCTTTCTCCTTATCTGTGAAGCAGGGAGAGGATTATTAACTCAGACAAGAAAGAAGTATGAGACAGAACTAATACGAATAGCTTTCAATTATTTAGGGTTCTAGAGGACAGAAACAATGACCAGTAGGCAGTATTTACCAGGCAGCAGATCCGGCTCGATATGAGAAAAAACCTGGGAAAGTATAACACTGCTGAAAATCAAAATAGGCTGCCTTATTAGGCATGATTTCCCCATCGTGGTAACTAACCCATTGTCAAGGTTGTCATAAAGAGAATTTCTGCATGACATAGCAGGTTGGACTAGACGACATCTAAGGCCCTTCTACATATGTATTTGTGATTATAAGACACATAGCTAGCCAATTGGGTGTTTCACAAAAATACTTGATATCATCATGAAAGAATAGACTATTAGAACCAGAAGAGACCTCAGGGAAACAACTATCTGGGCAGCCCCTATATTCTACTGAAGCTGGTGGCAGAGCCAGGGTTAGTAATGACTTATGTTTGGAGAGTATTTTACAAAAGAGCTTTTCATATACCCCTTTTGAGCCTCATGGCAACCTTCTGAGGTGGGAATTTACTAGTCGCACTTTTTACTGACGCGGAAGCTGAGGACAGGCAGGTTGTGTGACTTGCCCAAATCTCCCCCAGTTAGCAAGTGGAAGAGTCAGGGCTGGAACTCAGGGTAGGTTCCAGGCAGGGGCTGCTCCTTTTCCCTCTGACACTTTTCTTTCCAGGATCTCTGAACATTTTTCCCTTAGTTTTGTTATTTGCACCCCAGAGATATGTAGTATTAATATTATTAACCACAGAGGCTCATTAATTACCAGAGATGGAAAGGAATCTCTGTGATCATTTCCTTCCATTTTACCAAAAAAAAAAAAATTTAAAAAAAAAGGCAACCAATGCTTGCAGAAGTCGTCATTTCAGCAGGCCATCCGAAATGAAAACTTTGATTCCTGCCTGATTCCTCAAAGACCTTAAAATAAGCAACCCGCCCACTTGACCAGGCAAGTAATGATTTAAACCAGGTGAGTGCAAGAATGATTTCATTCATTGCATTTTCCATGTGCCTCTTGAGGGAAGGCATGTGGAATATGTATACGGAGAGAGAGAGACCCCCCAATCACCAGTGCCTACCCCTCCCAAGACACGGCAGACCAGTAAATGTTTTTTCAGCTATTTGCAAGGCTGACGACAGCAGGGATTATTTTTCCCATGTGCCAAACAACTTCATCCTAGAGGAAATATTTTACTCTGGCAAGATTTAATAACAATAATAAGGACCTCTTTTATTGGTGTGGCACTCTCTGTCTAAAACATGTTTTCATGCATTAGTTCGGGGGTAGCTGATGGAGTGTGACACCAAACCCCATGGTAGGAAGAGTAGAAGGCAAGTGATGGCAGGAGCAGTCCCTGGGGCCTCCCATCCCCCACGCCTCCAATGTTCCTGAGCTGGATGACCACTGGTGTCCCAAAAGCCATTGCTGCTCCCGTCCTTTCTGCTCACCCTTCCCATCTGGCTTTTTGGGGAAAGAGTCAATAGCACCACAGAAGCAGCAAAGAAGCCTAGAAAAGAAGGGGCGATGGAAACCATGACCCCCGCCTCCAGTTGTGTGACCCCCTAGTCCATGCCCTAAGCCATGGAGGAGCATGAAAGACCCAAAGACTCATCAGAAGGACCCAACAACAGTCCTGGGCCACTGGCTGCTGTCAGAGGGCCTGACCCAGGTCCACACGCCCTGCTGGGACTGCCTTCTTCCTCCTCTGCTTTACAAAATCTTCCCACTCTCTCAAACTGATATTTATAACACTCTGAGAAATTTTAGAGTGCAGTGTAGATGTCCAAAGTGAACCGTTTCCATTCCTAGGAGGGCCCGGGGTTCTAGTCCATTTTAGTCCACACTGTGGCCAAATTATGGATCACTTGTTCATCCACAAATGTTTATTGGAACATCTATTGCTTGCCAAGCACAGTGCAAGAGACTGGAAATAGAAAGGTACGTTCCTGTCCTCAAGGAGCTCACTGTCCGGTGGAGGAGGCAGACACTGGAGAGAAAACTGTGAGGTGATGTACTGAGTCCCCAGATAGAGGTGAGCCCAGAGTGTGGGGGACAAGCTCCACCCAGGAACACAGAATCGGTCTCCGAGCATGCCGTCCAGTTTGAAAACTAGACGTTTAAAATCCACCTCCGGCAACCTGGATTCTTGCTTTAAAATAATTTTTTTAATTTGTACAAATTTGCGGGATGCGTGTTAAATTCTGTTACATGTATATAATGCACAGTGACCAAGTCAGAGAACTTAGAGTGTCCATCACTGGATTCTTACATAACCCTTTCCCAGGTGCATCTGGTGTGTGTCTCAGAGGAAGGGGCCCTGGTTAGAGTGTCAGCTAAATCAGGCACCTTTTCTTGATGAATGTACAATTCAATTACTTTCAGTACAACGCTGGCCATGGCCGGCCCTCAATCAGTGAGGCAGATGAACCCACAGGAAGGACTGGACCTGAACCCCGTTATGCTGTTGAACATTCGACTTGTTTAACCTTTTTAAGATGTCGTGTATTTACATTTTATTAGTTTGTAGGACACTTTTTGGAGACATTCACAATTCGCAGTTTTGAAAACAGGTAACAAAAAGCATTTTCAGTTTGGTAAAACAATGCTGTGATTAAAAAAAAAAAAATCATGCTCAGGCCCAGGGGGTGACCACCAGGCACTGGCACAGTGTGCATTTGTGGATGCCAGCACTCTGGACACTAGGCAATGTGATACTACAAGTGGCTTGTGTTTCCTGTTTGCTCACATACACACTTCGGTCTTGGGAAATGTTGAAGGATCCTTCCGAAGCATGTACTGTGTCCTAGTGCCTGTTGTGAGTGTGTGTAATGTATATATCATATACGATGTATAATATGGAATATAAAGACTATATATTAGACTTCATAAATGCTTGTTAGATCAATACATTTACCACTACATTAAATAATTGAGGCAGCTTCTCTCCAACACCCTTGGACTTGGGCAACAGCTCTACCTTTACTATCTCTTCCCTTGCCTTGCTTTCTTGCACCCTCAAAGCCCCCTCAAATCCCTGTCCCCAATTCTTCTTCCCTTTCCAGGAAGTTCCTGGATCCTTAAATAGTCTGAAGACTGGTCCAGCTGCGACCGGTTCAGGGTGGAGAGAAACTCCAACAAAGAGAAAGTCTTCAGGCTCAGTGCCCTGGAACTGCACTGTTTTCCTTCTCCCCTTGCCGAGAGCAGCATTCCTCCAGCACTTGGGGTTTCTGCCGCCTTTTACAGTCATTCGTAAACCGACCCAACGTCCCTGTGCGGCTCTTCCCCCCTTTCTGAGAGGCCCGTGGGGATTAGCTGCTGTCTAAGGTCACCCAGGGCAGCGCTAACCCCAGCCCCCTCCCCAGGCGGCTTCAGAGATACATATATGGCAAAGTCGCTCTTGAAGTGAAAACGGAAAGGCTTTCCTAACCCTGCTTAGGCCTAAATTGGAGATTCTACACGTATCTCCTTTCCTTGATAATTAAGTGAGGCGTTTAGGGCGGCCCCGGCGCAGAGTGGCTGTGAAACCGGGAACACCCGTCCCCGCCTGCTCCCCCACCTCCCAGCCTGGGCCCTGCCCAATCTTTGGCACCAGAACTTAACGACTGTTTTCTATGCTTTCCTGCTGTTCACGGGTTGCTGTGCAGATTTTTGCGTGGAAAGGACAGGAGGACATTTCATCGATGGGTATGTTGCACGTGGTCTACCTCAGTGACGTGCAAACTTCCTTGAGCTCGGGATTTTGTTCTGGGAAACCTACGCAAACGCTAGAGTTCATCTTCCTGAGGAACTGGATGGGGCTCTTCGCCCTCCGACTCTGTAGGATCGGCATTGAGTGAACAGTTAAGCATTTGTTTCTTCTGTGGCACAAAATTGTTCAACTAGAAAAAACTTCAGAGGCTGTCCGGTGGAAACATCTCATTTAAAAATGAGGGTTCCTGACCCCCCGTTCTGTGCCCTGCCCTCTGTGCCATCCTGCTGGCTCAGATTCCTGCATGTGGTTGGCCTTCAAAAGGCTACACGGTGACTGCTTTAGCTCCAGAGGCCTTCTCCATGGGTTAGGTGACAACTCCCCGTCCTTTAAAACGGCAGCTGTGAGGCTTAGCTGGGGAACTGGACAACCCCCCAAAATACAGTTCTTCCTAGTATAATTCCCAACTGAAACACCAAAACATTATAAAATGGGGCTTATTTTGATCTGGAACATTCTTCTCCTCTTTCCCCTTCCTTACTGGTAGTAAATAGAGCAGAAAAAGATACCAGATAATCCCTAAAATTACCCTGATAGCTTGAGTCCTCATGAATGTCTATACCTGCTTTCAGACAGAGGGAAAAACACCCAGGAGAGAATAGGGTCCCAGTGGGCACCAGCCTCACCACCTCCAGCCATGACCTTCTTGTTCCCCCTTTGGAAAAAAGCTATCTGAACAGGTGAGCTTCAAGAAAAGGAAATCTCCATAAAACAAATTCGTCTCTCTATAATGTTCTCTTTGATTTATCTAAGCACTTGTTATTTGTTTGGCTCATACCTGGTCTGAGGAGACAGGAAGGAACACAAGGCAGAGGTCCAGCTCCCAAGGGAGCTACGAGCTCATGGAAGGAAAAGGTGTAGACAACAGAGAGCTAGAAGTAAAGTTATAATCTAAAAGTTTGTAAACAGCTTCATAACCCAGCATCCTGCTGAAGGGGCTTCCTCATCTCCAGTCTCCAAAAACTCTTTAGACTTCCATGCTCTCTCTCCTTAGCCCCCATTGCATTGCTTGGCGTAGCTGGCTCAACCCTCACACGCCTCAGTCCTCACACTCCTGGTAAGACCAGTTTTTTGCAGTCAGAGGTCAGAGTACACAGTTGGGATTCCCCTTAGCATCTAGCACAAAAATATGTGGTGACCCAATTATTACGTGCAATGGTATATCCAGCTAAGGAGTCAGCCATGTTCTGATACTGGGCCTTTGGTAGGACAGGACACCGGTATTCAGGCGTGCTCTTGAACAAATTGTTTAACACTTTGGGCTTCAGATTTCTCAAAACTAAAACAAAGCAACGGACTAGACCGTAAGGCCAAAGGGTTTGCTACGTGCCCTTATTCCATGTGATAATTCTTAAAGCATGTGACGATTGTCATGCTGCTCTTCTCCTCCACCCCAGACTCTTACTCTCCAAGTTTCTCCTGTCACCTGGTTTCATGGCCAGCATGACTCCACCCACTCTCCCAATTTGTCCATATTCTTCTGCTGTGGCCCCAACGCTAAACCCAATACCTATGTCTTATTTTGCCTTATTCTCCCCCGTTCTATAGTACTAGACTATCTCCCCCCATTCTAGTATTAATAGTACTGTAGTTCAGAGCAGGAAATTTCTAACATTTCTTCCCCTCTGCAACTCTGTGGTTGCCGACTTTAGGGGCAGCGGGGCTAAGGGAACCCAGGCAAAGATGCCACCCTTTCTGGTATTTTTCCTGTATTTTCTTCTCTGGCTCTTGGCTTGAATGAAGTTTCTTGTATCACCTGATTACAGAAGCAAAAAGAGTCTGCCTAGGTTCACCCAATACTGAAGGTCTCTTGTCCCGAATAGCAGTGCATGGGAGGGGTGACAATCACTCACACAGATCAACTATTTCTTTCTTCCTCCTCTTTATTTCTTTTTCAGCATGAGCTATATTTGGTTTTGAGGTAAAATAAGAGCCCTTGGAGTTTGTTTCTGATAATACAATTCTTTGAGGGCCCCTGAATAATGGGTCTGTAACTGGGAACATAAAAAAATGCAGAGTTGGAGGGAAGGTGGTTCTGATTCCAGCTCTGCTAAATTTTTAACGCTGCTAGAGAGTGGCTAAGTTGATTGGAGGAGATGGAATTCATATTCCTGGAACTATGTAAGCATTCAGAACTCCTAAACCTACTAAAACGATCTTTCATTCCAAAGGTGGGAGAGCCTTTTTATATTAATAAAGGATGCTGAAGTGTGGTCTCAGAATGAGCAACGGGGTGGTAACTAAAAGACCATCCAGGGTGACTCCGAGAGCTGCCTGTCGGAGCACCAGGAGGTCCTCATGGACCAAAACCGCCTCTGACACTGTCTGCGTGATGGAGAAATGCCACCGTCAGAATGAGTAATTTCTGATAAAAAGTTCTTCAACCCCCAGAATCTCCTGCTAAAGTTCTAAGCTCACTTAGAACGGCCAAATCTCCTAAACCTTTCTCATCCATCCCTGTATGCGGAATGAGGCAATAACTAAGAAGAAAGCCCCTTTGGGGGCAGGACGCAGGGACTATGAGCACAGGACGGGGCAGGAGAGGAGGGTGCAGATGGAAGAGACTCGTATGCAAACACCCTGGGTCTCTTTCTTATCACCTGCACCTTATTCATGACTGTACCTCCAATGCCCAGCATGGTATCCTACCCCTTACCTAAATGTGCTTGCTGAGAGAGAAGCAACAAAGAGCAAATGGGAAAGTACCAAAGACTTTCCGGTTTTCCCAACGGTCATCTGGTGTACGGTGATACAGGGGCAACTGCCACTAATGGGAAAGATTCATTCCTCTGGACTCTACAGAGATGGCATCATTTTCACCCTTCTCTGCCCTCCACCCACCCCATCTCCATTCCCCAAACCGCCTCCTGGTCCTGAGTTATCCCCCACTGAATGACACCACCCTCTACAAGCACCATCAACAAGGGAGAAACCTAAAAGACAGCCCCAGCTCCTCCCTCTGCCTCCCCTCCCCCACAAGTCAAATCCTGGTCGGTCCACTTCAAAACCTCGTTCCAGCTCGCCCCCTATGCTCTGTACCCACTGCTGCTGCCCTCCTTCGGGCCCCCTCATCCCTTTTGGTTTCTTTTTTAATAACTGTTATTATGTCTAGTTGAGGTTTACCACATGATGTTACGGGATGCACAGAGATGGTGGTGAACAGATGAATATGTCTGTCGTCTCACATAGTTACTTTTTTTTGATGACGTGCAAGCAGCTAAAATCTATTTATTTAACAAAAATTTCTAAAACAATACAATTTTATTCACTTTAGTCCTCACAGATCTCTTCTTACCTGAATGACCCCTAGTTGTCTGCCCTGCCTCCAGGCTCTCTCCCTGACGCCCGGTCTGTGCTCCGCTCTAGCCTTAGTCAAAGGCAAGTTCAATCAGGTTATAGCCCCACTTAAAACTCTGAGTCCTTCACTACCCACCCCCGACACCACTGCATTCAGATCGAGTCCATACACCCTTCTTGACCTCCTTGATGATCTGGCTTCTCCATCCCTCCCCAGCCTCGAGGCTTTGCACATCCCTGGTGAGCCCTGTTGGGAGTTCTGCAAAGCCACACGCTCTCCTTTTTCACACCTGCAAACGGGGAGTGTGTTCCTTCCCCTGGGATGCTGTTCCCTCCTTCCCTGCCCGGGTAACACCTCTTCATTCTTCGACAGTCTGGGCATCACCCACTCTGGGAAATTGTCCAAGATTCTACTTTTTTCCCAGGCAGAGTTTGATGTCCTTCCTATAAATCTGGTGCAGACCTCTGGTAAACACCGACATGCTCTTGTGTCATTTTTCGTTTCTGCATCTTTCTCCCCAGCCGGAGAGCAGAGACTATGACATACAACTCTTTCCATAGAACAGAGTCTATTACATAAAAGATGGTCATAAATGTTCCTGAAGGGCATGTGTGATGCCAGAAAGTTCTTCCAAGGGGCTTTAGTTGGCCAAGCATTGATTCATTCATAGAGTCATTCTACAGGCCTCCTCTCTGTTGGACACAGGGTCACATCAGAGGCTAACCCTAAGGAAACAAGCGTTCTAAATGACTTGGTTTCTCCTTGGACTGTCTTGAAGAAACCAAAAATGACAACGACAGGCAATGTCTCTCCTGCCACATACCCCTGCCCCAGAGCAAGAGTTCTGCAGATAAATGAAAACTCTAACTTGTTATTTCTCTGGAGAGCAGGCGTTCATTGTTCCTTTGGGGAACAGTTCTATGACTTGGAGAGCACGGTGTGGAAGGTGACGCTCCTTTTCCGGATACCCTCCTGATCCAGGGAAAGCACAGCAGCTCTTTCCTTCACCCTCCCCAGGTACAATGCCTTGTGAGGGACGGGCCCAGAGTCCCACTCTAATTACACCCCGTTCGACTAGGAAATGGAATTCCTAATCGCATTCCTAAATCTCCAACTGACGCGACATTTATAACTACATTAAAAGGAAATGCTCTTTGCTGTGTGCCTGCACTCAAGGTAATTGCACGGTGATAACACCGTGGAGGGCCTCAGGCCCTTCCCAAAATGACAGAGCAGAACCACGACTCATAAAGCAAAGGAAATAGTGGTTCCCTCCTAGAGCCTCCAAACACAAGGGAAATAAACGGAGCCTTAACTGAAAGATGAATATATCTCACAGAACTCCCGGGTTTGGGAACTCTGGGAGCGTCAAAGTCTAATCCTAAATTGGCGTTGACTGCCTCAGTTTTTCCTTATCTCTGCAAGAGGAGGCCAGCGAGGGTGTGGCTTCAATCCAAGCTCCCGCTGGGGCTGCAGACCCCTGGGCGGCTGGGGGGTTACTGCAAGTCATCTAAGTACACACCAGAAATCGTGGGCTGAAAAAGTACTGGGACTTGCACGAATAAACTGTCTGACTTTTCAAATGTTTGCAGTCATCGCCACCATCACCACCATACCATTACTGAATGCTTACCACGTGCCAAGCACTTCCCAAACACCATCTGTACATCAACTTCTTTAATCCTCACAGCCACCCGATGAGGTACATGACCATTATCATTCCTATTTTACGGATGAGAAAACTGAGGTACAGAGAGGTCAAGTAACTTGCCCGAGATCACACAGCTAGAAAGAGGTGGTGCTGCAGTTCAAGCCACGCGCTCTGACTCCAGCTTGTTTTGTAACTACTACTAGACGCAGCCTCCTCCATGTCTCAATGAACAGTTATTAAAAGTACCCCCATAAGCATGTTGGAAGTCTGATCATTTTTTAATATTTTTTATATTTAACAGGGGTTCTCTTCTGGTTTGGATAAAACCAAACCACTCAGAGACTAACCACTAATTGGGCTAAATAAAAAGGTCGGGAGAGGTTCGCCCTGAAAAACATCCTTCCCACTGGTGTCCAAGAGTCACCCGTCAGAGATCCCTTCTCTAGGGTTAAAAGCGGTCCTCTTCATGAGGTCCTTATAAAACACAAGAACTCCTAAAAAGGGGAATATAAGAAGTCACTAGTACCTTAGCATGAATGAGGTTTCCAGATCATTCCTTCATTATCAGGAAAAAAAATCAAGGGCATTAGAAAGACAGTACTGGAAGTGGAGGATCATGGGAGTGGGGAGAAGAAGAGACAGGTGGTCCAAAAGGATGGAAAGTGACTACTTGGGGAGGCAGTCAGGGAAACTGAAAATAAACTTGGCCTCCTTCACAGTTTTGCCTAGAGCTGGCCCAGGGACACCCATCAGTACTCACAGGGCGACATTTTGGGTGAAATGCTTTAAATCAGATACGGGCTAAATCATTATTTCTAGAAATAAAAACTCTACCAATAAGCACAAGGCCAAGCAGATCTGGGATTTTACCTGAGGAAGAGAACACAGCAAAGCTTGTTGGTCTATAAATGTATTAATGAACATCACCTGAAGACCAACTTTGATAAGGAGTGGTTCATTTCAGATGCCACCCCACTGAGCTGGCTGGCTTTCCCTTTTCCTCACTGACTGATAAGTACCAGAACACTCTCCAGGCTCCAATACTTTTGCAACGTCCCCTCTTCCTTTGAGCTCATGCAACGGCCTCTCGAATTCCGTATTTTGCTAAAACAAGATGGCTGCCCTCACCCATGCCCGCCCCATATCAGATCTGCACACTTATGTTAAAAAGACTAGAACTGTCCAATAAGTTTGGCTTCATTTTCCACTTCCAGTAAGAGGCTGGAAAGCACAAGTGGAGTCTTTGCACAGAGGATGCAGCTGCAACACACGGGTCCTCATGATCTATTAATAAATGCTTCCATGTTCCAGAAAGTTTCTGGCTCCTGAGACAGGTAGCCAAGCCACTGTGGACCACTGCCTTGAACATCTCATCTAGTTGGATCAAAGGAGGAGACAAAAGTAACCTGCTGCATCTGGGTATTGAGGCGGGAGAGTAAGATTTACTGGGGCCAGGTGAATGGTGGGGGATAGAGTGGGTTACAGTCTGTTAAACTGCAGACCCAGGGTCAAAGACTTCACCCCAATTGTTCTGCCTCAGGCACAGAACCACAATCTTGGGGTCTGGGCAAGCTTTAGGCAATCTTTTAATATCTTAGTGCTCCAAATTGTACCAGAAATGTATAATTCACAGGCCATTAAAGCTGTTAACAAATGAGGCCAACCCTCCACAATTTTAACACAAATTCATTAAAAGCAACTAGAATAAAAATAAGTACAATTCAAAATAAAATGAAAAATACAGGGTCTTCCTCCTCTTCCTCCTAGACGTCCTTCTTTTCCTTGAGCTGATACTCCACCCCCAGGACAAAGTAGTGTTTATAGAATTTAAAGTAAAAAATAAATAAATAAATGAATTCTCTGTATAGCTTTCTCCCCAAATGAAAATCAAAAATAGATGCTATTTCCCTCGTTTTTCTGATTTGGAAATGATTCGGCATTTTTAGAAATTAATTTTTCCATGCAATTAAATGAGTCAGTAATTTGATATCACCATCTTCTTTCATTATATATAGAACGCTGAATGCTGAAATGACACACAACCTCATTTTCATTTATTATTTTTGCAGATTTAGTACTCATAAATAGGTGTTGGAGCGACAGGGCCAGCGACTAGAATCTTCCCTGCTGGCTGGGAGGGAGTCTGAGAAGGGGTTACGTGAGCTGCAGTCCAGCCCGTTCCGGCTGAGATTACCAGCTGGGAGAGCAAGATCAAGCCCCAGTCCTTTATTCTCCACTCCAGAAACCTACTTAGCCCACCCAACCGAACATGATAAATGGCGCCACCACGGGGTGGAATCCACCCCCTCACTTCCCAATGGCCACCTGGTATTTCTATGATGCCTCCGTCCAAAGAATTTTTAAATTCTTTCCAATCATCCAACTCAGTTCTCCAACCCTTTTAGGCAAAGCTGGATCTCTGAGAACTGGAAATTCACTTGGGAGGAGAGAGGACACACACACAGAGCGGAGACGAGTGATTTTTTTACTGCTCTGTAGCTAAGGGCGTATTGTTATGCTCTACCAAGGAAAGAATGATGTTGAATACTTCTTTTTGCTCCATTTGTTCCCAGGAAGAAATGAAAGCACCACACGTTTCCCCTGTTTCATAGATGCGTAAGCAAAGGCACAGAGAGGAGAAGCAATGGCCTCGAGCATGCACCCAAAGAGAAACAGGAAAGGTCAAGGGTAATATTTAGGTTTCATCATCAAAGAAATGATACCTTTCTTTAATCATTTTTTAAAAATATGAACACATTGAAGAATGTTGAAAGAGGACTCTTAATAATTATGCCAGGGCTGGGCGCTGTGGCTCACACCTGTAATCCTAGCTCTCTGGGAGGCCGAGGCGGGTGGATTGTTTGAGCTCAGGAGTTCGAAACCAGCCTGAGCAAGAGCGAGACCCCATCTCTACTAAAATTAGAAAGAAATTAATTGGACAACTAAAAATATATAGAAA
>CAUYSK010104626.1:0-53976 GCA_963575035.1 Avahi laniger
TTTAGTTGTCCAATTAATTTCTTTTTATTTTTAGTAGAGACGGGGGTCTCGCTCTTGCTCAGGCTGGTTTCGAACTCCTGAGCTCAAACAATCCGCCTGCCTCGGCCTCCCAGAGTGCTAGGATTACAGGCGTGAGCCACCACGGCCGGCCTGCATTTGTTAGATTTTTAAAAATTTTACCTAGATACCATTTAACAATATTTCATGATTGAATATCTTTATTAAATTTGGGGAAATATGTGAACAGGGTATTTATTGCAAGAAAAGCTAAAGGAAGAGGATCTCATGGATACAAGTTGTAACTTAATTTCTGAAGTAGACAGTGGGTTGTATTAGGAAAATATTCCAAGGTCTCTGTTGAAGGGACTATGTTTAAATTTCATAGGGTCTCTGTGTCCCAGAATCTGCTTCCCAGGCAGAAAGACCTCATCATGTACTTTCATGTGAATCATAAGGCTTTTTGCTTTGAAACTGCATCTCCCTAGGCTCTCAAAGCTCATTTTCCTGGAAGAAAGGGTATCTAGAAACCTTTTGATATAAAATATCTAATATATAATGAACATCTAAATGCTGCTGTCAATGTGGAGATGTCAATCTGGCAGTTATATATACAATTTTGTCAGTAAAGGACAAGGTTATATCTGGAGATAGGGAATAGGGGTCAGCATATAGACGGTTTTTAGCACAATGATTTCACCTATGGAGTGAGTTAGAGAAGAGTACAGGTATGGGCTTGAGTACTAGTAATTCCAATGTTTGGACTCAGGAGAGATGAGGAGGAAACAGCGAAGGAGTCAGAGAATAACCAATGAGTAGGAGAATGAGAAGATGGGCCCAGTGAGGGAGGGAAGTGTTTCCAGGACGATGATATAATTGACTGTGTCAACTGCTGCAGGTAAAGTCAAGTAAGATGAGATCAGGCGAGATGTGGAGATCATTGTTGGCATTAGTGAGAGCTGGGGTGATAGAACTTGAAGTTCACTGGAGTGCTTCGCAAGAGAATTCGAGAGGAGGAGCTAGAGACAGCAGGATGGACAGCTCTTCTCAGGTGTTTTGCTCTAAGAGGGAGCCGAGAACTGAAGCCATATTTGGAAGGCCATTTGGGGTCAAGAGAAGTTTTTATTTTACTTTTTTAAAGATAGGAGTCTTTAAATTAGCATGACATAACACATATGTCATACTAATGGAATATTCCAGTAGAGAAGATACACTTGATGGTGCAGGAGGGTGAATAATGAATTGCTGGAGCAATAGATATGGTGTGGAAAACAGACATCCAATTTAAGTACCATTTGTGGATTTTAAAAAATGATCTTTTTATGAGTAGTTTTTATATTGACTTAAGTTACACCTAAGCTCTCAAAGTTGTTACTGTCTCTGTATGAAGTGACTAAAATGTTTTTTAAAAATTGAAATGTTTTAATTAAAATTTGGTTTAGATTTGGTGATACACCAGTACAAGCAAGACTCAGCTGCCTGGCCAAGAACAACTCTATCTATGTCTTGGCCAATATTGGGGATAAGAAGCCATGTAGTTCCCGCAACTCCACGTGCCCTCCTAATGGCTACTACCAGTACAATACCAACGTGGTGTACGACACAAAAGGGAAACTGGTGGCCCGTTACCATAAGGTGAGAGGGGCGGATGTGTAAAATGGAGGCTGACAAGAGAGTGGCGAATGCCGTGTTCAGGAGTTTGAGCTTTATCCCCTGTGTAATATGACATGACTAAAGATTTTTTATGTAAGTGAACAATAAAGAAAATGACGTCTTAGGAATTAAACTAATCTGGAAAAATGTGTAGACAGAAACTTGTTAGATAAGTGTTGTAATGGTTCGGATTGAGATAATTTTTTTGTGTGTGTATGTGTGTGGGTGTGTGTGTGCATGCACATGTGTATGTGTATAAAGTAATTTTAATATTGATGCAAAAGATACTAAAGTGACTGTAATCCAGATACCATTTAATATTCAAATGGCATAAAGATGTTTCAAAATTGTATGAATCAGTTTCACATAAATTAATTTGCATCAAATACTCTATTTTCTGTGCCAGTTAATTTAATTACCCTTTTGTAGATTTAAACTCAAACCATAAAAAATTTTTACTTTAAATTCTGAATTGAAAAAAGAGTAGAATAATCTTTAGGTCATAATTTTATATTACACTGGCTGGGGCGAGAGGCTGGCCTTTCATGTGGGTATGTGATGTACAGGCAGTGTGACTGTCCTGCCTCCCCCTTGACTGTAGCCAAATCTGATACTGTCTTTGCAGAGGAGCAGGGGCGGTTTACAAGTCATCTCTTCAATAAATAAGCCTTCACTAGTTTTATTCTATGCACTTGTTACAGTACCACCTCTATTCTGAGCCTCAGTTTGATGTCCCTGAAAAGCCAGAATTGGTGACTTTCAACACCACCTTTGGAAGGTTTGGCATTTTCACATGCTTTGATATATTCTTCCATGATCCTGCCATTACTCTCGTGAAAGACTTCCATGTGGATACCATACTGTTTCCCGCAGCCTGGATGAATGTTTTGCCCCTTTTGACAGCTATTGAATTTCATTCAGCTTGGGCAATGGGCATGAGAGTTAATCTTCTTGTGGCCAACACACATCATGTCAGCCTAAATATGACAGGTAATTCACGACCATCTTAGGTTTCATCTTATATTTCTAAGTGCAGAGAAACTAATGCCTCAGATATGCCCTATATTAAATTTTTGCTTCTTTGTTGGAACTCCTCAATGTGTTTGCTCTGTTTTTACAGAAAAAAAAAAAAGAAAAGAAAGGAAAAGAAAAGAAAAGCTAGTTCTTGATTATAAGCCATGGTTTTACTAGAACCTTTCTGTATATTATTTCATCTAATTCTCATGACAATTCAATGAGATGGGTAGTATCATCTCAATTTTATAGATGAGTAAACCAAGACACAGAGAGTGCAAGTCACTTGCCAAATGCTACTCAGCTAGTAAAGGGCAAAACAGGGAACTGAACAGAGATGTATTGTAAACTGGCAAAGGCGGAGTGAATTATTTATATGCTACTGTATAACAAATTAAAAGTTAAAAGTGAATGTGGCTTAAAACAACAAATCTTTATTATCTCACAGTTTCTGTTGGTCAGAAATTTGGGAGTGGCTTAGCTGGGTGGTTCTGGCTCAGCCTATATCTTCTGATTATGTCAAGACGTTGGCTGGTCCAGCAATCATCTGAAGGCTTGACTGGGGCTCACGGATCTGCTTCTATGACTCACTCACTTACACACCACCACTTCCACCATGTTATATTCATTACAAGTGAGTCACTAAGTCTAGCCCACACATAAGGGAGAGGAAATTACATTCACCCATTGGAGAGAAGAGTATTGAAGAATTTTTGGATATATTTGAAAACCACCACAGTTGGGAATAGGAGATAATTTTGCATTATCTTTACCCATGTTTCAGGGACTCCTGAATACAAAGGTTTTTATATTTGGTTTAATTTTCCTTCACGTTAATAAATAATGCTATTATACTCAAAGTTTATTTGAAGTGAGGCCATTGAATGTCTATTTTAATCTCTTCCAATAGAGAATAAGAGAAGTAGTTAGGTGTTCTGTGCAGCTAGAAGCATTCAAGCTTCTCATTGTGACTAATGCTGTGACATGATCACATGTCCAATTTTGATGGGGAAAATTGACAGTATTGGTATTTTTTTGTGTTGTTAGTTTAAAAAAACTTGTCTTCCATTCACAGGGAGTGGTATCTATGCACCAAACTCTCCCAAAGTGTACCATTATGATATGAAAACACAGTTGGGAAGGATCCTCCTTTCGGAGGTGGATTCACATCCCCGAGCCTCTCCCGCCTACCCGGCAGCAGTGAATTGGAGCGCCTACGCCACCGCCATCAGACCATTCCCAGTACAGAAAAACACTTTCGGAGGATTTGTTTCCCGGGATGAGTTTAACTTCACAGAACTTTTTGAGAATGCAGGAAATCTTACAGTCTGTCAAAAAGAGCTCTGCTGTCATTTAAGCTACAGAATGTTAGAAAAACAGGAGAACGAAGTTTACGTTCTAGGAGCATTTACAGGATTACATGGCCGAAGGAGAAGAGAGTACTGGCAGGTAATCTCAGCTCAAGTGAGAGAGACTATTAGGTGCCAGTAAATTCCAAGTTAACTTTTCATATTTGTTCTAGAAAACCAAGTGCTTTTTCTTGGCATGACTTCATGCCTTGACAATATTACTCGCATACACAAACACATACGCAGAGGGACTTATCAAATATTTACAATGGGAATTAGGTATGCTCTGATTGTTTGCTTTGAGCACATTTAAAAAAAATTATTAATCCAATCATGATGACTTTTTATTTGAAACAACTAGCCTACTGTGGTGAACTTTGAGAAGTCTTCCTTAACTATATCTGCCAACACATCTGAATATAAAGTCTTATTTTCACTTTTATGTTTCTTTTTTTCTTGTTATCCTCCAAGTTCAAGGTCTAGATTATTTTCACTTTTTAAAACCAGTAATGAACAGGAATACCACTTTTATCATAGTTTGTCTTCTAATTAGATGCCCTAGTCTTTTTATTCCCTTCAAATGACAAATTTTAAAGAGGGAAACCTTTTATAGAGTGTTGGCTATGAATTTGTATTTTCTTGTTATACTCCATGTCCCCATCTTCTTCTAAAGAAAAGGATATGGAAAAGACAGGTGAGGTACAAGGGTGGTCAGAATTTTAATCATCCTTTCAGCTTCAGTAATACTGTTGCCCAAAGACCGCCACTTCCTTGGGCTCAATGCCATCATCTGACATACCAAACTAATGGTTGAAGTCTAATTCTAAACTGACTTCTTTCTTTTAATTCACCTGTTGTCCAGGAAGTGGGCTGGTTCTCAAATCACTTGCCATTTCCAATAAAGCAGGTAATTATAAGAAACATGATCCAAATCCCTTTTTGGAGAAAAAAAATTTTGCCTTGCTGTGGTTAAAAGCTAAGTCAACAGTTCTAGTCCAATTAAGTTAGATGTAAGGCATTGTATTTTATCTGCATCTGTTCCACACAGGTATGCACAATGCTGAAGTGCAAAACTACTAATTTGACAACTTGTGGGCGGCCAGTAGAAATTGCTTCTACAAAATTTGAAATGTTCTCCCTCAGTGGTACCTTTGGAACAGAGTATGTTTTTCCTGAAGTGCTACTTACTGAAATTCATCTGTCACCTGGAAAATTTGAGGTAAAAGGATTTTAAGAGTATTTTCATTTTATATGTTCTCTGAAGCCAAGTAAAATAGGGTATTGCAACTGTATCAGTTTATTTTTGCTGTCTAACAAATCTCTCCCAAAATTGATGGCTTTAAGCAACAACCATCTATTTAGCCCTGATTTTGTGGGTTGGTAATTTGAACTGAGTGTACGTAGGCTGTGTTTCTGGTCTGAGATGGATTCAGCTGATGTTGCCTGGGCTCATTGCATCTGCCATTAGATAGTGGGTTGATAGAGGCTGACTGGTATGTGATAGACTTGTCTTGGACAGCTGGGATGATTGGAATCATCTCTCCCTGGGCTCATTCACATGTTAGTTGAATGAGTCCAAGAGCATCAAGAGGAAAAGCCACAATGGGCAAATTCTTTGCAAGTCTCTGCTTGCATCCTATTTGTGAACATCTCATCAACCACAGCAAGTCACATGAGCAATGTAGAGTCGAGCGGTAGAGAAATAAATGGCTCAGACCTCTCACTGGAAAGAGCTATAAAATCACATTACAGGCCGGGCGCGGTGGCTCACGTCTGTAATCCTAGCTCTCTGGGAGGCCGAGGCGGGTGGATCGCTCAAGGTCAGGAGTTTGAGACCAGCCTGAGCAAGAATGAGATCCTGTCTCTACTAAAAATAGAAAGAAATTATCTGGACAACTAAAAATATATATAGAAAAAATTAGCCGGGCATAGTGGCGCATGCCTGTAGTCCCAGCTATTCAGGAGGCTGAGGCACGAGAATGGCTTGAGCCCAGGAGTTTGAGGTTGCTGTGAGCTAGGCTGACGCCACGGCACTCTAGCCCGGGCAAAAAGAATGAGACTCTGTCTCAAAAAAAAAAAAAAAAATCACATTACAAAAGGGCATGTGTAAAGGCAGGGAAAATTTTGTGGCCATTTTTGCAGCTTATAGCAACTAATTCTAAAGTCAAGACACTTCCTTGGAATAACACTATAACTAACAAAGCTAGAACTATGAGTGCAAGATATCGTTCATTGAAAAATGTTTGTTTATAGATTTTTAATTTATTTTGTCACATGTGGAAACAAATAGAAAATCAGATATTTATTTCACAAATTATAGTGGCTGTAACCAATTAATTTTCAAATTAAGCTGGTCTCAAATTAGAATTATGACACTGCAGGTTTCTATCTGCTAGTACCTGACACACGCACACACACACATGCACACATACATACCCATACCAGTTTGGATATTAATGTCTTCTCTGAATCGTGGCAAACAGTGGCAGGATTTCAGTAACTAGGATGAAATCATTGCATAGTCTATAAATGGAAAACAGGATCTAAGTTAATTTATGCAAAGCATCAAACAAGGAAGTCTTTAAAATTGCAAATTGCTGATGGTCATATATCTGCATCTGCCTGTGTTATTACATTGGAATGTGTCACATTTATGAAAATATTTAATTCTGTGATACCAACAATTTAACATAAAGTACAACCTCAAGACTGTGAAACCCAGAAAAAAAGAATCCTTGGCTGCCATAGAACCTGGTGAGGTAGACTCTCATGAGCAAATTGAGGCTGGAATAAAAACTTAACTGCTAACTGCAGAAAATATTAATCAGATCTGAGGTGAGGAGTCTTGGGCTAAAATCCAGTAGTTAAAAGGTAGCTGGACTGGAATAAATAAGCATAGAAGAACTGAAAATATATGAAGTCACTTTAAGGCAGTGAGAGAGGGAAAAACAGGGTCGCCTAGGTGGACTTAGGAAGATGTAGGGCCATATTGGCCAATTGTATCTTGCAAGTCCAGCCATGTAAACTGAGCACACAATCTAATTTTTTTGATTGCTATTGTGACACTTTTTCTATGTCATGTACTCATAGAAATCTATCCCTTTGAGGAATTGTCTCAGAGTAGGACTGAGCATTTACCAAGAAACAAACAAACAAACAAAAAACAAACCACCTCATCCATGGAAGAAAGATGAAAAAATGCTAGAGTTTTCCAGACAGGTTAAAGGTCCAGAGCCAGAAATACCCTTTCACTATCACTCTGAACCATATCAGTATTTGAAGAAGTTGGATAGTAATAGTGGAATAGCAATAAATTATTCCATAGCTACCTCCTTTCGTTGTTTTAAAATTTTCATCCTAAATGGTTTCAGACAGTTGGAAACAGTCATAAATGTTTAAGGACTTAACTCTATAGTATCTGTAAGTCTCAACTCTTAACGAGTCTCCAGACTTGTCATGCTGTCTGCCATCTCTGGCTTCTTACTCTTGGACAGAAAGAAGGAGGGAAGAGAAGGACAGCACCTGCCCTTTAAACTAGGCGCTCAGTCTATTTATCATTTAAATCTTATCTTGCCTACTCCAGCTCTTTTTCAGAAAGAGGAAATGAGATACAGATTGTGTTACACCAAGAAAGATATACAAGAGGCATGTGGCAGCTGGCAGGCAGGGTCTTTGGTATAGCAATTCCTTGGAGCAAGCACCACAGCGAGGGTGCTGCAGATTTTCATTTCGTAAGTGTAGATTCTCTAAATATCACTGTCCTGCAAGTTCATCATGTTCTGAGCAACAGATATAACCAAACTCACAAGACGGATAAAAGAGAGCACGAGCTTATTATTTTAAAAAATAGATTCACTGGAGAGCAATGAACTGTCATCTCAAGAAGGCTCCCCATGGGTAAATCCTCTCAAGAGTCCAAATTATGGGTCAGAAGTTTGTTTCGAGAGCACAGAATTAAAACAAAAGGAGTTGGGCATTCCTAGAAAAGATTTCTAAGAAGCCATGGTAGCCTGAGGCAATGTGTCTTTCCTCTTTTGGGCTGGTGATTTAAAAACTATGTAGAATGAGGGTGACTACTGTCCTCAAAAAGAGGCAAATAAACGGCGACCAATTCTTGATTTTTTGAGTGCTTCTTTCTGTAGAGACCTTGCAGAGCATGGCCCTTCTGTCAACATATCGTTTCTAGAGAGACCAGTTACAGCATTGTAGATGACGAGGTTTTCACATCAGTCATGTTCACAATGTCTTCTTGAGTATTTCCCTAGTTCTAGTCAGTGATGGACACTCCTTCAGCAAATATTTACACATTATCTTAGAGGATCACTATTGAAGAGATTTCGACACACTTATTGCCTATCCTTCCTTCTTCATTTTTACGTGAAAAGGGTGGAGTGTTACTGACTATGCCTGCAAATGCGGAAACATCATGCGTTAGCACTTTTGCATCTCTGGTGTTATTGTTGACACACTGGCAGAGCCTGATCTCCACAACTAACTAGTTATGTAACCTTTGGAAAGTCCCTTAACCTCTGAATTCCATACCTGTAGGACAGCGTACCTTTCTCACTGATTTGGGGAAGGCACTTTGTTAACAGTGAAGCACAATAATTATCTTCTAGGCTATTTAATTATTTTCTTTTTCTTTTTTTTCTTTTTTTTTTTTTGAGACAGAGTCTCGCTGTGTTGCCTGGGCTAGAGTGCCGTGGCATCAGCCTAGCTCACAGCAACCTCAAACCCCTGGACTCAAGTGATCCTTCTGCCTCAGCCTCCTGAGTAGCTGGGACTACAGGCATGCGCCACCATGCCCGGCTAATTTTTCTACATATTTTTAGTTGTCCAATTAATTTCTTTCTAATTTTAATAGAGACGGGGCCTCGCTCTTGCTCAGGCTGGTTTCGAACTCCTGAGCTCAAACAATCCACCCGCCTCGGCCTCCCAGACAGCTAGGATTACAGGCATGGGCCACTGCGCCCGGCCTAATTATTTTCTTCTTCCAGTTTCCTAAAGTACTTGTTCTCCCAGTTTCCAATTTCTTCCCTTTTCAAATTGTCCTTCCCACAACTGATGGGTTCATTTTCCTTTATTCTTATTCTATCTATTGTCCATCTGTTCATCTTTCATTCTATTCTTAGTCAATGACTTTATGCACATTACTCCTTCACAGAGAACCCTCTGTGGCTTTAGGATAGATCTAGGCCTTCACGGCTTTCAGTCTGATCCCCACCTTGCTCTGACCATATGGCTTCTTCTCTTCTTCATTAATCTCCAGCTCTAAGCCAGCTGTAAATTGTAATAACCTGCTTTCTGAGGCATAAAAGAAAAAGCCTTGCTTTGCAGCATGCATTTGCCAATTTTCATGGTGTAAATATTCCCACCATGATCAATTTCCATTTCCCGCAGTGTTTCTGCCATACAGCCCCAGGAAGAAATTCTTAATTGCTCCTTTTCATGGCAGGTTGTGCCTCACTCTGGGAAGCAGACCAGTATAGCCTTTGCTTCTCAGACCTCTTGAGCACGTATCTACTTCCCTCTCTCATATACTAAAAAACTGATTTCTCTCTTTATGTTTGGAACCGGCTCGGTTTCACCATTAGCTTTTAAGTTTCTTGAGAGAAGCATGTGATGTATACCTCTCCAGTTCCTGATTATCCTGCACATAATTGGGTGCAATGAGTCGTTGCTCCTGCTGATTTTGACTTTTCATGAATGGTTACATTCGACTGTTGAAACTCAGACCTTGGGCCCTCTTGAATTGCTCTAGTCTTCATTACATAGAAATTGGCTGTCCCCTGCCTGTCCTGCTGCTTCGTCCCTCCCCAAGCAGGAATGACTTGATCATCCATTATATCCAGAATGGTTACAAAATCATTAGTCTGCTTGTAATGCGTATTTTAATAAAGCCGACTGTATTTTTCTTACCTTCTCCTTAGGTGCTAAAAGACGGGCGTTTGGTAAACAAGAATGGAACATCTGGGCCTATCCTAACAGTGGCACTGTTTGGGAGGTGGTACGCAAAGGACTCCATCTCCGTTTACAACTCATCTGGGACCAGCAATTCAGCAGTAACTTACCTGCTGATATCCATATTATTAATGATTGTAGCCTTGTAGGATATCTCTTTATCACATGCATGTTTTGCATCATATATTTTACTAAATGTGTTTATCAAGCTTCCAAGTTTTACAAGGAACTTTGAAGGGCTATCTTAGTAGTATAGACCAATGATTCCTAAATGGTTTTTTTTTTCTCATAAAGGATTATTTTTAAGTATTATGGTAATTTTGTCCCTTTTTTGCCAATGCTGAAATGTTGCTGTGCAGGACAGTGGAAAGAGCATGGGTGTTCTGGTTGGATAAATGAGAATCAGACCTCAGCTCCAGCCTTATTTGCTGTGCGATCTTGTGTGTGCTTGTGTGTGGGAGAGCATGCAGTGTGAAGAGTTTCAGAGTCACTAAACACAGCTGTGCCCTGGAAGAGAAGAGTAATGATGGGAATTGACAGATTTATGACTGAATTTGCTTTACCACTAAGCACATTTTGAACTCACCTAGTTTTCTGTGCTAATGATGGTGGGAAATTTGCTTTCCAATCAGAAGGCAACATTGAAGTTTATCTTAACACTGAAAGTTGTTTGGAGATGTGCTAGAAGAAATGACAGCTATTCCAAGTTCATCTAGGAGATCTAGCCCAGGGCATTCACAGCGCCAACTGTTCCACTTGAAGGCTATGGTACAATTTAGCAGACACAAATCCCATAACACAAAGACTGTGATATTTAATGGTAACACTATTTTCAACATTGGGAAGTCTACTTTTTTCAAAATACATATATGCCATCTAGTTGAAGTATAGCAGTGTATTTGTTACTGATTATTTAATTGATATGTTCTTAAAATTAAAGAAATAACTTTCGATTTTTGGATTTTTTTTCTAATTTTATATCTCCCTAATTATTTTTTAGGTCCATATTTTTACATTAAAAATCACAATTGAGGCATTTATGTTTTGTTTTTATATATTGTCATAAATCTACTTATGGATTCGATTTTAATATTCTCCTAAAATGCACTAGAAAATTAAGACCACTTTTATAATCTAGTGGTTATTATTAAGAGGAGATATATAGATGTTAAGCTATGTTTTCCGTTTAATTTTGAGAAAAGCTTATATGTTTTCTGTGTTCAACACTGGGACATCAAAGGTGGTCATTTTAAAGCTGTAGTGTATGTATATCTATGTGTATAGTCCAAAATTAACAAATCAAAATTGTGTTCATTTGTCTTTTCATAAAAAGTATGGGACATTTCAGATTTGGCAGCTTTTTCTTGAGACAGTTAGATGTTGTGCAATGGTTTTGCTGTGTGTGTCATGGCTCTTGCACAACGATGCTATCCTTCCAAAAGTTTAAATGTTGACTGGAAGTCAGCAGCTGACCTTAAATCAACTGGTTTGAGTAAGAAATAAGCAAGGAGCTCCTCACAGATTCTAATGACAGTTCTTCCTCTGATTCGAGCTTGGAGCTGTCAGCTGGGCCTTGATTCATTAAAAAACAAAAAACAAAAACAAAAGCACAAAATCCCAGGAAAATGGGGAGTACTTATTGATTGCTTGATTGTAAAATTGCTTGCACCACGACTTTTTAACCCATCTTTCCACAGCGATTTCACATATACATGTTATTTTACCAAACAACCCAAGCATGGTTACACTTGGCCTCTGCTTAGGAAGCAGCTCTTTAGTTTCTAAAGAGTCTAATGTCAGAGTCCAGTTTCTCTCATAACAGTCTTTTGTCTCACTTTAAATTTCATATTAGTTCTTGAATTCCCTGCAGTTCTGGAGGTGGTGAACAAGGCTCTGGGTTTCTCCTATTTAGCTTCTTTTCTGAAATTCTCTTTTACAACTTACCTGTTACAACCCCCTGTATTACAACACTGCACCCTCAGCGTCTGCCTTCTCCAGGGCTCACTCTCCACTCGTTGTTCACTCATTCAGGAAGCATTTATTGATTGCCTGCTGCGTCCTGAGCACTGGATGTTAGGACAGTGGTCTGTGCATTCTCTTGCTCTCTCTTTGCCGCTCTGTGACATTGCCCGTATGATATGATATAGTCCCGTAATTTTTGTGACATACAGCCTACTCTGCAATGACTATTGCCCCTACTTTCTACTTTTTATGTGGTGTCAGCTCATTCCTCTACACAGGTGATTTCCATTGGCATTCTTTCTGTTTTGACCTCTTTCCTAAATTGTTTTCACATTTCTGACTCCATTCTTACCACCCTTCCTAGATACTTCATAGATGGCAATGTTATAAAAGAAACCTGTGATGGGATGATTTAAGCACCTGGATTTAGCCAGGTGGAACCATCATTCCACTGGACTTCCCAGCTCTGTGAGCCCAGGAGTGCCATTTTTTTTTTCCTCAAGCTCTTTTGAATTAGATTACCATCACTTGACAAATGCACGTTCTCATTTTTGTTACCGTTATCTAATTCTGCATAGTGAATTGCACAAACCCTCTAGATGCAAAGGTCCTGTGTGCTTTTCTTTTGGGGGGTGGTGGTGGTGATGGTGGTGCTTCGTAAGGCTGCCAGTCTTGGGCATGATCTCAAAAATCAAAGCGGGCAGCGGTAGCTCTGCGGAGGACAATGCGTGGCTTTTGTCATGTGGAGGAAAAGAGAGGAGGGAAGTCACACTGAATCTAAAGAAAGAGCCTGCCTGGGGCTTAGGAATGTCAAAGCCTGAGGGAGTTTCCTTATGAAACACTCATTTATTAAAAAATAAATGCGTATTCCAAGTTATTTTAAAGTTTTTTCTGCAGATGTTTCTGACACACAGAAATGCATAAAGGATTGCATAACAATCACGCACGGGCCCACAGCCCCGCGTGTGTTGTGAACACAGCAGAAGCCGCTGGGGCCCCTCCCGTCGCACATCCTCCTCTCCCCATCCCCTTCCCCGAGGAAATCACTGTCCTAAGAATTTCAAAGATTAGTCCCATGACTTCTTGGTAATTTATTACATATAATGATATCCCTACTTAGTACCTTTTGCATCTTTTTGAAATTCGTATACTGCATATGGTAAATTATACATATTCCGCATATTTCTTATTTTTATACTCGATACTGTGAACTCAACCCATGCGAAAAGGCATCTATTTCCTCCACCTTCCCTGCAGTATGGTGTACAGTTATAGGGATGTGCTGATTACTAAGCTATCATCTCTCAGCTCCAAACCCACCCTTCTATAATCTTTTCTGTGATGCTGTGACTGGGACCAAGCAATTAACATATTGTTCGTTTGCCGGCTGTTAAGTTCTGCCAGTAGGGGGCACTAAAGGGACACCAAAGGTTGGAAGAGGACAGGTGCCTGCTCCTGTTTGCTCACCTGTTTAGTGTCTTCCCCCAAGGAGTAGTGTACCTGGCAGCAGCGGTTCCTTCCAGTAGGAACTGGTTCTAGTTTCCCGTCTTTCTCCACGCTCTCAGCACCACTGCCCCTATTCAAACATAGCAGCGCAAGCCAGTGCCTCGTCAAGGGGTGTGAGTTCCAGCCCCCTGGGGCCCCTCTGCATATCTGACTCCTCCGCACCTTCTGGGGAGCGCCCCCTCCTCCCACGTCTGAGCCTCAGCTCCTGAGGGTTCTCTGGCAAGTCTCTAGCTTCTAACACCCTCCTCTTCCTTTTGTTCACTAACATTGGGAGTGGTAGCTGCTTCCTGCAGTTACTACCTATGTGTTACACCCACACTCTTTTTTTTTGCCCTTCCTTCATCAAATACCCGTTTAGTCAAATCTCTATATTAAATTTTCTTAATATAACTGATGTCGATTCTGTTTTCCTGGTTGCATCTTGCCTGATACAACAGATACAACATTATTCATTTGTCCATTCTCCTACTGATGAATGTGGTGAGTGTGGCCAGGCCTGCTGCGTGGAAATCATGGGTGAGCCAGATGAAGAACTCACAAAATGCGGACGCACTGAACCGTGATGCAGTGGTGGACCCAGGCACGTTGTTACGGCCTCTCAACCAGCCATCAGCAAAAAGACGGCATGCCCATTGTTGGACTTTCTCTGACCTGGCATGTTCTTCACTCCCTGAAGGCTACTGAAGCCAAAAACTTTAAAAACACAGGTTTGGTGGCCACATATATCCTTGATGTTGAACATACAATGTACTTTGTGGTACTTTTGTGATTTCTCAGTAATAAGCTGAACCAAGAAGCAACATTAGCCAACTCTAAGTCATCGTTTTTAACAATCTTTGTACCTGGGCCTGTTTTTGTGGTTTAGTTCAACAGATGTTTAGGTTTTCTGTCTTTTTGGTTATTTGTTTATTATAATTATTATTACTATTATTTTATATTATTAATAAAGCTTCTTCAGGTATCGTTATACTTGTCTCCTTGTGCATGGTAAGAAGTGAAATAGGCTGGGTGTGGTGGCTCATGCCTGTAATCCTAACACTTTGGGAGGCGAAGGCAGAAGGATCGCTTGAGGCCAGGCACTTGAGCCAAGCCTCGGCAACCTAGTGAGACTCTGTCTCTATAAAAAGAAAAAAATTAGCCAGGTGTGGTGGTTTGCACCTGTAGTCCCAGCTACTTGGGAGGCTGAGGCAGGAGGATCACTCGAGCCCAAGAGTTCAAGGCTACAGTGAGCTATGATCAAGCCACTGCACTCCAGCCTGGGAAGCAGAGCAAAACCCTGTCTCTGAAAAGAAAAACAATAGTAACATTTTTTCAAAAAGAAGCCAAATGACTTTTGGGATACCTACTATAGATCAGGCAAGCCCTGTGCTGAATGATGAATAAAACAAAAGTTTTGTTTCTTAAAGATCTCAGACTAGAAAAAGAGACAGAGCATCATCACCACCACCATCACTCATTATGCTAGCAATTAAATAACGAGCATTCAGAACATGCCACACATTGTGCTAAGCATTTTCATGCACCTCATTTAATACGTATAATAAAAGTGATAGAATATGATAGTGCTGTGGTCAGTATAGGGACCAGGAATGGATCAATTCTTCCTTGGAAGACAAGAAAGATGTCACAGACCAGCTGGATAAGTCAGTGACAGCTAGGGAGAGTTAGTCATGCATGCAAACAAACAGAAAAATAGCATGCCTCAAGCAAAGTCTGATATACTGGGGAGAGGGAGGATACAAGGAGGAAGGACAAAGACAGATAATGCAAAAAATGAGACTGGAGAGATAAGGACCAGGTCACTGAGCACAAATGAAGCCTGGACTTTATGCTGAAGCTAAGAGAAAGACCCACTGAAGAGTTTTAGAGTCAAGTAGCCATGAGGGACTAAATGGTTAAAAAAATAAATAAATTTGATCGTGGTTTGAAGGATACAGTAGAAGAGGAAGTTCTAAAGGCAGGGTGGCCAGGGAGGAGAAAATTGCAATCGTCCCCTCAGGGTAGCTGAGACCGAAGAGCACCTGGGAACAGGCCTGAGGAGCAGCAAGGAGGTCAGCACATTGGAGCCCAGCGAACACAGGAAAAGTAGCGGGGGTTGTTGTAGATGTAACGTGAGGTCAGATGACACTGGGCCTTGTAGGCATTGTGAGAATTTGGCCTTTACTCTGGGTGAAGTTGGATGCTGCTGAAAGGTTTTGACCAGAGGGTGACATAATTTAGTCCTACATTTTAATAGGGTCACTCTGACTGCTGTTGTGCAAAAGTAGAAGTAGTGACACAAAAACCAGCTAGGAGCGTTTTGGAATAATCCAGATTAGAGATGACAGTGGTTGGACCACTGTTGCTGTGTGGAAGACTACGTGATTGAACACGAGGGGAACAGAGAAAGAAGTAAGGATGATTCCAAGGGGTTTGGCCTGAACACTGGAAGATGAGGGAAGCCATTAGCTGAGCTCTGAAAGACTCTACGGGAGCCTCAGGATAGAGCCAGGAGCTCAGTTTTGCTTATGTTGACGGATACGCCGTCATACGCCAAGTGGAGATTTTGAGGAGATGGTTGTTGGATGCAAGAGTCTCGAGTTCAGGGAAGACATCTGAGCTAGAGATATACATCTATGAGTCACCAATGTATAGATGGTATTTAAAGTCATGAAATGGTTGAAGTCACCTAGGGAATCAGTATAGATAGGAACAGATTCCAAAGATTGAGCCCTAAGGTGTAATAATATTAAGAAGTCAGGGACAATAAGAAAGAACCAGAAAGAAAAAATCCACAAAAACAAATACAACACCAAGAAAGAGGAAAGAGAAAAATTAGGAGATTGTGGGGAAGAAAGCGCATCAGGAATGGGATGGCGGCAGCTGTGTCAAATGCTGCCAAGACATCAAGTAAGATAGGACTGAGAATTGACCATCGGGCTTAGTGACGTGGGGATCCATGCAACTTCGGCAAGGCAGTGAGCAAAGGCAGTGGGATAAAATCCTGCTGGGAGAAAGGAAATCGAGACAGGAAATACAACCCTGGAAAGGAGTTTTGTTGCAAAATGATGCTGAGAAATTGGGCAGGAACTGGAAGGGGATGTCAGATCAAGAGGTTTTTGTTTTGTTTTTAAGATAGGAGGATATAACAACATATTTGTATTTTCTTTATTGTATCCAGTAGAGAAAAAAATTGATGATAAACAGTAAAAGAGAACTTCTATTCCTTGGGAAGCAATGTTCTTGGGATCCAGTGCACAAGGATAAAGGCTGGCCTTAGACAGGGACATGAGCAGTCATTTGTAGGGAGAGGAGGGAGAAAGAGTTTATAGGTACAGATGCTGGCAGCGGGTTGATGTTTGATGGGAGCTTGCAGGAGGTCTCTTCTGAGTTGGATAAATAGGCTTGAAGTTCAGGATAGAAGTTTGAGCTAAAGATAGAGACACAGTTATCAGTTTGTAGAAGGTAGTTGAAGGTGTGAAGTAGAAAAAGATCTGATGCGGGGGGAGAGGGTAAAGGATTTAAAGGCAACAATGTGGTCACTGGTCATAAGTGCATTAAGAGTTCAGAGAAGGGAATAGCAACAAGGACTAGAGAAGTGATGAATTTGAGCCAGAAGGGTAGGATTCAGTGAGAAATCATTCCAGGATCACAGCAGCGGTGATTGTCTTAAAATATAGTAAGAAGAGTGGTTTTAGCTAAGAATAAGAAACATGAAATGTGACCAGGTACAAGAAGGCTCTGATTGCCTTGATTCCATACACACATGGGAAGCATCTTAATTAACGGAAGCAATGGTTAAGGGAACGCAAATGAATTACAGTGTTGAGGTTAGAGTGGGAAGAGTGGGATCAGTGGAGAGACTGTAAGAGGGATTCTTGCTCCTGGGGTCAGGATCCTGACAGTGGGAATGGAGGAGGTTTTACAGTGAGTATTAGAAATAAAGACTCTCGGAGATTTTATTCCAGGACCTCTTCTCCCCTTTAAAATTTGTCCCTTATGTATTTAAAAGAAGAATTATATTTACTTTAATACAAAACTTCAGACTGTAAACTTTCTACTCCCACAATAATTCCAGCCTGTCATGTGGATTATATACAAATACCTTGTTTAAAATAACTTGTATCCGCAATCCTGATTCCTTACGTACCTATGAAGCAAAGTCGTCACTAACCACATTTGGTAATGGAACACTCAACTCAAGTTTCTATTGATTTCAACACAATAAAAAGCTGGTACATTTCCTGGAATTAGGGCCTGGGAGAATGAGGGGGAATTCTCATCTTTCCTTTCGATTCTATTCAAAAAGTCAAGTGAACCAAGGCAAGAGTTAGAATTTCAATTTGAAATATGAAAATATTTTTCTTCTCATCACAAAACAACCTGTCTTACACAGTTTCCTTCTTGTCCTTGAATATTTATTCTGAAAGAATTGATGTCTGATGAGTACAATTTCAGGGCTTAAGGTCATATGGAAGCACAGTGGGGTACCTGGAAGAAGGCATGTTATAATGGAAAAGTGTATTAGAACTGAGGGACTTTGAATTATAGAACCAAACCAAACAACCCCCAACAACAAATCTTCAAAATTTACAAGTTTCCTTAGATCGGATGAAGATTAGAAAGAATCCCAAGAGAGAAATAGTATTAATGACTCCAGAATCAGAGATTTAAACCTCAAAAGAAACTCTACATTTTAAATCAACTCATATTCAAACAAGGGGATCCAATCCAAAATTAGGCGAGGAAATTGAGCTTAGCACAGTATAAAATTCCAAAGGAGCAACAGAGAATTGTAATGTGGTCCCTGTCCTTAAGGAACTTAAAGGGTGATACATCTGAAAAGTAAAAGATTTAAGAGAGAATTTAACACTCTGAATTATCTCATGGTCTATTATATTGCAGCAGGATTGTGGAAGATAGATGGAGTAAATTACATCTTAACACAAGAAAGAATGTTCTAAAAGTTTGCAATGTTCAAACATGGAATAGATTGACCTGTCAGGTAGTGGACCCCTTCATTTAACATCCATTCATGTATTGGGTCTCCACCACCTGTCACACATGTGCTGGGGTGACGAGGTTCAGCAGTGAGCAGGACGCTTCCCTTACCTTCCAGGGATCACACCCCTGGGATGCATCATCTCTAGATGGTTATTGGACATGGATGTCCTAGAAGAAAACATTAAGATTCCTTTTAATCTCTTTAAGAAAACAAGGCATGTGTATACAAAATTAAGAATCAGTATAAGATTTAAATTAGAGGTCAAGACAACAGCAAGCAGTGAAAGACATTTAACAGTACAGGAAAAAATTTGCTGTAAGAGTTCAGAAATATCACTTAGGACATAAGTGGCTTTAGGAGACCTCTATGAGGAGCTGGAGCTTAGACAGATGGAGAGCAAGAGTCTTAAGGGAGAAATGGGCATAGAGTCATCTAAGTGAGTGTTCAACAAATTGCTGCAATGGTGGCTATCTTCTAGAACTGTCCAATATTGCATCTATTAATGAAAAAAATCATTTACCAGGAAAATGTATTTTATTAAAAGAGTTCAACCTCCAGTGTGTTTTGGACTGAAGTGAACTGATCTGGTTGGCTCATTATTCTACTTTTACAGTTGGGTTGGCCTATGGACAATGTCAACAACAGCACTGCACAATCCAATTATGTGCTTCTGGCTGTCAGTTTTCTTGCACAATCTCCTTTCTCAACGCTGAGTTGTGTAATGTATTAATGAGAAAAGAAATATCACTGGTTGCTGGAAGGGATTTAATGTAAAACTTTTCCAGTGAAACAAGAATCTAAGTTTGTTTTTGAAAGATCACTGAATTTTAGCTATGATTAGATCATACTTTCCAAAGTGTGTGGCACTTTTTGCCCTCTTTGTGCTGAGTGTTGGTGCACTGGACACTTTTATTGCTGCAGTGTATGAGCATGCTGTTATATTACCAAACAGCACAGAAACACCTGTTTCAAAAGAAGAAGCTTTGCTCCTGATGAACAAGAACATAGATGTTTTGGAGGAGGCAGTTAAGTTGGCAGCCAAGCAGGTATTGATCTGGTGGGATATCGTAAAGGAGGTTTGCAACTCGGTGAGAATGTGAGTATTTGGAATTCATGAGAAACTGTTTTGTCCCACTTGTTTTGACTAGGGTGCACACATCATTGTGGCCCCAGAAGATGGAATCTATGGTTGGGTCTTTACGAGGGAGAGCATTTACCCCTATCTGGAGGATATACCAGACCCTGAAGTGAACTGGATTCCATGCAGAGACCCCCAGAGGTAAGTCTTGTCATTAGCCTTCAGTTTTTAAACAAAAAGTTGTGATATTGTAAAATACTAACAGTAAGTTCATTAGGCTTGACTAGTAATTTTGTTGACAAATGGTCAATCTATGGCACAGGATTTAGATATCTCTAATGCTTCATGATGTATATCATCTGGCATATCTTCTGTTTGGTAAATGACTTGAGAAAATGATGCTTTGGTTGGTTATTTGTTGCAATTGTCTTTAAAGAATAGTGTGTATATACACAATTTTTATAATACATGCATTTAATTGGGTTTCAGCATAGTGAGAAAGCTGTAATATCTAGCACTTGTGTTACCAAATACAAGTAAGTTGGTTCATCCATGAACACCTGCCTCTTTCATAGGAATAGTAAAAAGATGAATGAATCTATGTTTCCAAAGAACTGTACTGTCATTATCATTCAGTGTAATCAATATGGTGAATGGAGATTGCACAGAACTTGAAAAAGGAAGCACTGTTTCTCAGACCACATTTTATAACCTCATAGCTGAGCAATGTGGGCTCATATAACCTAAATGCTTGATGTTTCTGTTTCTATCTGTAAAACAGACATAATAAATTTTCTGTTCTACTTCCCTTGCAGAATGAACCAGAGTGTCAAATGAGGTAATACACATGAAATGTGCGCACTGTAGCTCTCCAGTGCTAGCTGTCACCATTACTTTTTTATAATAGAAAAAAACTGAGTCTGAACTTGTTTGTGTTCTTGTTCTTAGAGAGATTTTTGTAATTATTAATAGCTGTAGTTTAGACAAAATTTTCTTAAAGAAAAAATGTATAATAAATAAGAAAAATGTATAAAATAGATTATATTTACTTTTTAAAATAGTTCAAATGTGGCTGAGCATGGGGGCTCATGCCTGTAATTTCAGCACTTTGGGAGGCCAAGGCAGGAAGATCACTTGAGCCCAGGAGTTTGAGACAAGCCTGGGCAACCCAGCAACACCTTGTCTACCCAAAATAAAAGGTTTGTAAGTAGTGCCTTTAAATGATGAAATTGATACATTAAAAAGTAATATAATTTGCTGTACATGAGCCTGTTTAGAACTACATCTATTGCATAAAAAGAGGAGCTTCTCTGATAATTTTGACTATGAGAAATCAATTGGAAAGTCAAGTTCAATGCTACAACATTCGAGTTCTGCTAAGAGAATCGATTCTCTCCCTGGGATTTTTACCTTTGCAAAATTATCCTGTAAATGTTGCATGGTCTGTGTTTACAGAAACCATGTAACTATGACTCAACAGTTATTTCCTTATGAGGCTTTTCCCCAAACAGGAAAGAATCATTATTTGCCATAATTCATGAGGCTTGCGCTAAAATACACCCTATTTGACTGTACTGATAAAACTGACTTTCCTAGGGGAAAGATATACTTAATCTGATAATTAGCCACAGATGAATTATTTTCAGTTGAGAAGATAATTGACTGATGAAATATTGTGGAGTGTTGCACAAACTGATTCAAATGGCAAGCTTTTAGTTCTGTGTTATAAAAGGCAGAAATACGGTATTTAATATAATGATAGTATTGTAAAAGAAAACCAGTTTCTTCCCCAGTAATATTTATCCCTGAAAGGGATAATTGAGGGTCACGTGGCCATCCTTGTGCATTTAATAGTGCTATTTAGAATGCTGACAAGTCGAACACTTCTTTGGGCTTTTTTCATGAGGAACTAATAGGAAATACTAAAGAACCTGAATTATTTATCCAAGAAAAGAAAAATGAAGTCAAGTGTATGACAGACAGGTTCGAGTGAATATGAATATTGATAGTATTTCCCTGTTTTTCTTGGAGGAATAAAAGAAAAGGTCTGAACCAGTAGATTATTAATCTGTCCTCTTTAAGTATTTATTTTTTAGAGACAGAGTCTCACTCTGTTGCCCAGTCTGGAGGACAGTGGTGCAATCATAGCTCACTGTAACCTTGAGCTCCTGTGCTCAAGCAAACCTTCCACTTCAGCTGATACCACCATGCCTGGCTAATTTTTTAAATTTATTTGTAGAGCTGGGGTCTTGCTATGTTGCCCAGGCTGGTCTCAAACTCCCAGGCTCAAGTGATCCTCCTGTGTTGGGCTTCGAAAGTGCTGAGATTATAGGTGTGAGCTGCTGCACCCTGCCTGTCCTTTTAACTTAAAGATTGGCTTGAAATCAATTGCTGAGGGGCTGAGAGATCATGGAGAGACCCTGAATGGCTTCGAAAAGCAATAAAGCCATCCCTATCCTGGGCTGCCTTCTTGTAATTACAACATCCCTAATAGCCACTTTTTATTTATTGAACATTTACTTGGTCCCAGGAACTGTACCTGGTGTACTATGCACATTATCTCATTCAATTTAAGTAGTAGATATTACCATTTGCATTTTACATATGAGAAGAAAAGGAAGCTTAAGGTCTTATAATTGGTAATTAGGTTGGCTGAAATTAAAACAGCCATTTCCATTAAGCTGTGCTAACTGAATGGACTCTAAGTGCCTGTATATACCATATTATACTGAAATTTTCAGTGACTAGCAAATCCATTTATTTGATAGAGTGAGCTGTTTGTTAAAACTTTTTTTTATCTTATTTTCTGCAGAAATCTGCCTCCTTATAACTTCTTTTCCCCTTTGTTCTGCACTTTGTATTATATTCACATATGCAAGCCATCTCCTCCACATTGAGCCTTTCACATATCTGAAGCCAACTATCCCCTGGCCACATTCCCTTTTACTTCTAGGATAAATGTCCCCAACGTGGATGGATTTGGCATTCCTTTGCAAAGGAATTTCATGTCTGTACTTATCTCAGGATTTCTCACGAGGACTCTCGAAAGCAGAAGGAAGCTATCATGTCACATTTGACAGATGAGGAAACTGAGCCAGCACAGTGCAGTGCTTTTGTTTTGTTTTAAAAAAACAAATGTTTCTACTACATAACACCACATTTGTTCTCTACAGAAGATCATCCACAGGGGAACAGCTATTTACTGCTACCTGGTATTCATGTTTCCGGCCACACGGCATAGCAGTGTATTTGTAATACTGTGGCTTGGATTGTAGACAAGGCCCTTCCCATTCGAAGAGTCTGCTAATTTTAAGCCCTTGCCTTGCCTTCCTTCCTTTGCCTGCTTCTCTTCCTCCTCTTCTTTTATCTTTTCTGTACTTCAGTCTTGCTCTATAATGTGGAGTCTGGCACATTAAAATAGGTTAGCTTTCATGAAGATGAACACCACATTGCATGTGACTTTTAAAATCTTTTCTGTTGATTCTTGACCTAGACCAGTTGTGTTATAGGTGACAGACAAATAAAATATCACTTTGGCATTTCAGAAATCACTAAAATATAGTGAGTTTGAGGAAATGTCTGTTGAATTAGATTTGGCTACACACCAGTGCAAGCAAGACTCAGCTGCCTGGCCAAGGAGAACTCTATCTACGTTGTGGCAAATATTGGGGACAAGAAGGCGTGCAACACCAGTGACCCTCAGTGTCCTCCTGATGGCCGTTACCAATACAACACTGATGTCGTGTTTGATTCTCGGGGTAGGCTGGTGGCGCGCTACCATAAGGTGAGACTTACCTGTGCCTCAGCTAAACTCGATTTACTTCCTTTGTTTGTTTGTGGTATGTAGGCACATTTGTTTGTTGAATGTTGGGGAGAGAACTCTCATAGATGTGTCTCTTAATTATTACAGTCTAGTTGAAAAGAGGATTTAATTTGATTTAATTTACTTCAGTTCCATATAAGGGTTCTGAGTTTGAATTAGCCATAAAATAGAATATGACGGAATATTAAAAATGGATGTGATAATAGTCTCACGAAGGTTTTAATATTCTCTGAGAAAAAAAGAAGAAATGCTCCGCTTCATTCAAAATCAGAGGTTTTAAGGCCCAATTTGTTAACATTTCATACTAAGCTACCATGTGTTATATTAGGCCTTTTTTGATTGCAATGAGAACAAAACCTCAACTGAAATAGGCTTTAAAAAAAGAGGAGAATTTCCTCCATCTAAAAAAATATAAAGAATGGGTCTCATTTCAGGTGCAGGCTGTCCCTCAGAGGCTCAGAAGAGGTCATCCATCCCTCTAGCTGTCCTAGCCCTTTGTTACAGCTTTTTCCCAGGATAACTCTCCTTTTGGAAGCCAACAGCTACAGCAGCACGAAGTTCACATCTTTATGAACAACATCCACAGGGAAAGTGTATCTCTCTCTCCTAGAAACCCTGCAAAGGCCTTATCACTCCTTGATTCCAGTTAGGCCACATGTCTTTCCTGAAAGATGAAGGGTGAAGGAGGGGCTTCCACATGGGAGGAGAATGGACGAGTGAAAGGGCCTCATTGGTCCATGGGGTTGGGGGTCCCTGTTGCCAGAGCACGTGTATGCACAAGTCAGGCCAAATGAAAACCTGAGCAAAACATATGCCGTACACCTGAGACCAGGTCAATGGAATTTTGAAGCAATAATCAGGCTTAAAAAAAAAAATTGAAATTACTGCCTGAGTGTGATGGCTCATGCTTGTAATCCCAGCACTTTCGGAGGCCAAGGAGGGAGGATCAGAGGCAAGGATTTCAAGACCAGCCTGGGCAACACAGCAAGACCCCGTCTTTATAAAAAATAAAAAATGTTAGTGGGAGTTGTGACGTGCACCCGAAATTCCATCTACTCAGGAGGCTGAGGCAGGAGACTCATTTGGGCCCAGGAGTTTGAGGTTGCAGTGAGCTATGATGATGCCACTGTGCTCTAGCCTGGGCAACTAAGAGAGACCCTGCCTCACACACACACACACACACACACACACACAATATATATATATGTATATATGTGTGTGTATATATATATATACACACATATACATTAAATTTACTAATTAGTAAGATGTAGCGATTGCATTGTTTAAATTAATTTTAAGTTGACTTTGCTTCTATAAACCTAGCAGTATCATAGGGAGACATGACAAAATTTATTTTATTAACATGTTTTAGATTTCACCCAGGCTGTGTTGTTGAAATTTAAAGAATACAGTGGAAAACAATCTGCAAATCATACGATTCAAGATTTCAATCTTTGCTTTTGAATATAGAAATACTCACATTTTAAATACCATTTGTAGGTATGATTTCATTCACCAGTTATTGAAAAATGAAAACTTTTGATTAATGTCACAGTAAGAAAACTCAGTGGGACGGTAAGCATGGTTTATGCAAATTTATGTGTGACAGTCTTAAATGTGCATGTCAACATACATGGGAGAAAAGATTTGGGTATCGATCACATCTATTTGACGATTTTCTTACCAATTTTCCCCTTCTTTGCTTTTTATTAACAGTACAATCTTTTTGCACCTGAAATTCAATTTGATTTCCCCAAGGATTCGGAATCTGTGACATTTGACACTCCCTTTGGGAAGTTTGGCATTTTTACTTGCTTTGACATTTTTTCTCATGACCCGGCTATCGTGGTGGTGGACGAGTTTCAAGTGGACAGTGTCCTCCTCCCCACGGCATGGTACAACACACTGCCCCTCCTCTCGGCGGTTCCGTTCCACTCTGCGTGGGCCAGAGCCATGCGAGTCAATCTGCTTGCTGCAAATACCCACAACACCAGCATGCACATGACAGGTAACTCAGGGGCCAAGTGGCCTCGACGGTCTTAGCAAATTTTCACGGATTTTCAAGCCACACTTTTCTTTAACGATTCTCTTAATAACTCTAACATCACAAAATTAATGATAGCATGGCTTTCTGCTAAGGAACGCTATTCTTTTGAGTAAAGGAGGCAAACATTATTATCTCAATTTTATTTGATGGGAAATTGGAGTTGGAGAGAAGTCTAGTCATGTAAAATATCAAAGCCAGATCTAAGGAACTTCCCAGCCAACGTCTATTAGTAATATTGGAATAAATCTTGTTTGTCAAGGTGATAAGATCACTTTAGAATTAATCACATTTTTAGAGTTTATCCTTTATAGTATTTGTGTTCAAGGTAATGCAAGCTTTCCTCTTGACTGCTTTGTTATTCATTGATCCAGATGAGAATTCTAAACATGAACAAATGAAACAGTCAGTGGAAAGCGAAAATTATTCCTCATGTTTGGAATTTTCTATTTTGTTGTTAAGTTGGCTTAAGAAGGGGAGCTGGGTGCAGTGGCTCACATCTATAATCCCAGCACTTTGGGAGGCTGAAGTGGGAGGATTGCTTGAGGCCAGGAGTTTGAGACCAGCCTGAGCAACATAGCTACACCCTGTCTCTACAGAAAATAAAAAAATTAGCTGGGTGTGGTGTTGCATGCCTGTACTCAGCAGGCTGAGGTGCAGGAAGAGAAAAAAAGAAAAGAAAAGAAAAGAAAAAAGGGTAGTTAACATTTAAAAAACCCAAAAAACAAGTTCTCCATTTCGAATGATAATTTAGTGCAAGTAGTACCTTATGGAGGATGCAACATCAAATTGGAACTTATGCCAATGTCACAGCTATCTCTACAGCTATCTTGAAAATGTTTATGCTTTAATAATTTTCTATTTAAAGAAATAAAAAGAAATACTCATATGAGAATATTCTATTAGTTTGTCACCATAAAAAAATATGAAACCGATATTTGTGTTTATTTATGTTGCCCGCAGGGAGTGGAATTTACGCCCCAGAAGCCGTCAAGGTGTATCACTATGACATGGAAACAGAGAGCGGCCAGCTGATGCTATCGGAGTTGAAGTCTCGGCCTCGCCGTGAGCCCACCTACCCGGCAGCTGTTGACTGGCAGGCTTATGCCGGAAGTGTCAAGCCATTCTCCTCTGAGCAATCAGAATTTCCAGGGATGATTTATTTTGATGAGTTCACCTTCACGGAGCTTAAGAGAAACACAGGAAATTACACAGTTTGCCAAAAAGACCTGTGTTGTCACTTAACTTACAAGATGTCTGAGAAGCGAACAGATGAGGTCTATGCACTAGGTGCTTTTGATGGACTGCACACAGTAGAAGGCCAATATTACTTGCAGGTAGAAATGCTTAAATATGTTAGAATGGCCTTATTATTAGTTTTTCTTCTAGGTCATCATTGCCTTTCTTTGCAAGTTGTACTGGACTCAGTTAAATGGTATAATGCTGCCTTTATCACTGACTTTTGTCCCCAGAACACTTTATTTGTTCAGTCTTGGCAAGAACAGAATTAGTTCTCATGGCTGCAAGGCAAAAATATAAAACAGATTGATTAGTTCTTAGCAGGCCAAGTTCAAGTTTACAAAGCTACAACTTCCATGCATTCTCCTGTTCAATTGGGTTACTTCAGAGTAGTGTTTTTCAAACTGTCTTCAACTAGAGTCTACGCTCAGAAGGACGTTTTACATCAGGCCCAGTGTAGCCCACTGGATGTGTGACTGAGTTAAAAGGGAGATTTAATTGAAACAGTTTATGAAATAGATCAAATTAAAATTAGAAACAGTTATAATTATGTGCAACGCACTCTGATGTTAAAAATTCTAGTCTATTCTACTTGGCTTCATTTAGAAAAAAAGAGCTACTGCTGACTTACTAAATTGATTTTAGGATTCACTGATAAGTTCTGACATGCAGTTTGAAAAATGCTGCTTACAGGGCAACTTAAATATTCCTCGATTCTTTGAAATTGTGTTGCTTAGCTGAGAAAATATTTACGAGTTTTCGGACTCCTCTTTTTTCTTCCTACATAGGTATGCGCGTTACTAAAGTGTCAAACCACCAACGTGAGAACTTGTGGAGAGCCCGTGGGATCAGCTTTTACCACGTTTGAAGAATTTTCCCTCAGTGGCACATTTGGAACAAGTTATGTTTTCCCACAGATCGTTCTAAGTGGGAGTCAGCTTGCCCCTGAAAGGCACTATGAGGTAGGAGGCTTTCAGAATGATAAATTTCTTCAAGCAGACAGGGTAGACCAACATAATGAAATCTTTGAAATAATGAAAGTATCCCAATATCGTGGTTCACATTCTACATGAGACACTTTAAAGACATGGAAACTGTGATATGAAACACAAGTTGTGGTGTTAGATTGACTTTAGGCTGTGATGGAGAATTTGTGGTTTATTTCTCTGCATAGATGTGATGTTGAGATCTGAGGCAACATAGAGAAATTAAAGTAAAAATATTGATCCCTGATAATGGCAACTAATGTTCTTTTCATCTGCCTGGTTTGGAAAGTTCGAGTTAAGTACATTAAGTAATACATCTACAACTTATTTTGTGGGTGTGTTATTTTGAGTAGTTATAATGATACTAATAGCTAATACTTTGCACTGTGATTCATGAGTTTAAAGAACACTTTTGAATATATTATCTTATTTGTCCACCTGTGTAACAGATTTATTTGCTGCACTTTCACCCAAAGTCCCTCAACTATTGGAGCTGAAAGAGGAATCTGGTTCTTCTGACACCAAACACTGTGATTTTTACTATTCTACACTGCTTTGTCTCCAGGGAAGGCCTACGGCTGGAAACGCAGCCCTGCATTGGAGTTAATCCTTTGCTTTCTTTGACCAGGTTTCAAGAGATGGACGTCTGAGGAGCCGAAGTGGAGCCCCTTTGCCTGTCTTAGTTATGGCCCTGTATGGAAGAGTGTTTGAGAAGGACCCTCCTCGCTTAGGGCAGGGACCTGGGAAGTTACAATGATGTCCTTTACCAGGGCCCTTTCTGCATTAGCCTGGCAAAGAGAGGAAAAAAAAAAGAGAGCCCTTAGTATCTGTTTAGAGTAGATGTCGTACACTCACCAAAACAACAAATAAACTTAAGAAGATTTAAAAAGCAATGGATGTGTGGGTAAATTTTACATATTTGGTGTAGCACAACCTCATTTATGAGAGTTGTCTTCTATGTTTGTGTGTTTAAGAATATGTAAGTATGTGTAAGTGTAGTGGAACATGTTTTAAATGGGAGGAAGTCCTGGAACAATCCTTTTGCAGCCACTACTTTAACATATGCAAATGTTGTTCCCATCATGGGATAGCTAATTTCATGAATCAACTTGACTGGGCCATGGATGCCCAGATACCTGGTGAAACATCAATTCTGGGGGTGTCTGTGAGGGTGTTTCAGGAAAAGATTAGCATTTGAATTGGTGGCCTGAGCAAAGCAACTGGCTCTCCCCACTGTGGGTGGGCCTGAATAGAGCAAAAAGGCAGAGGAAGGTTGAATTTGTTTTCCGTCTGTCTGCTTGAGCTGTACATAGCTCTGCTCCTGCCTTTGGGTGCTCCTGGTTCTCAGGCCTTCAGACCTGAGCTGGAATTGCCACCGTCAGCTCTCCAGCCCTCAGGCCTTTGAACTACGCCACTGGCTTCCCTGGGTCTGCAGCTTGCAGGTGGCGGCCTGTGGGACTTCTCGGCTTTCATAATCGTAGGAGCCAATACCTTATAATAAACCTCTTTATGTCTGTATCTGTATCTATATCTATATCAATATATATATAAAAATAGATGATATACATACATATCCCCTATTGCTTCTCTTTCCCGGAGAACCCTGACTAGTACACTTCATTTGCAAATACACAAGGTGAACTTTGAATATGCAGAGAGTATTTGATCCCAGTCAATTAATATACAGTAAGTTAAAGAACAAGGACATCTTTTAAAGTAATTATGAAAAAATTTCTAGCTAACTATAATTGTTCCATTATCTTTTAATCATAACTTTTTTGACTCCTATGGTCTATTTGTATGGAAATTAGATACTTGGAATGGAAATAAAAAAAGAAGTAAATTATCTCCTTCGGACCACACCTTGTTTCCTTCTGAAATTATTCTATCCTAAGATCTATGGGTGAGCCATCTGCTAGTGCTCCAGGGTCTGTTGCAGGCTGTGCTGGGCTGGGAGCTCCTTAGACAGGGCCATTGTGTCACCTTTTCCCCAGTTACCTTTGGTCCATTGTCTCGGCTCTCTGAGTCCTTTCACTGGTTGGTCACTGATTAACTATGGGAAGGGACACGCTGGAGAGCGTGTGGGTTCCCTGGGATGTGTAGGGGCAGTGGAGGGTCACTGAGTTTGGAGACACCTTTTACCCTTACAAAAATGATAACAACCACATTCCTGGATTTGTCTTAGGAGTTTATTCCCACTCAGTATAATTCAACCCAGCACAGGAAGCTGCAGACATTCTGAGTGGCAGATAATGCCCGTGGTCTCCCCATCCCATCTTTCCTGCATTCTCTCTCCAGGGACTATGACACTCCGATCCCAGGATTCCACCTTTCAATATCTTATCCTTTTTATTTTCTTTGATTTATTGCCTCTCTTCCCTTCCCCCACCTCATTTCTCGTTTTATTTACCGTGATCGATATAGGAGGAGCTCTGCTAGACTCAGCTCTCACAGTTGTGTCTTCGTCATCTAAAATCTTTCTTTGGAGAGCAAAGCCACTCTTATGCCTTCAACTTATGGTACAGTGGAGTATAACTCGCTGGCGAGAAAAATAATTTTTTTCCTCAAGAGAGCTAGTTCAAGCCACATTAAAAAAATGTAAAACTAGTGATATTAAGTCCTACGGCAAAAATATGTCTTCTTGCAGCATAAACAACTTTATCGACCAGATTAACATCGACAAGAGAATTGACGGGTGTTATAGCCACTAAATGTTAATATATAGGCATATATGTTTAGTAGCAATGTAGAGGCAGACTTCTAGTCTTGTATCACACACTGTGTGCACACATATACACACGTGTGCACATGGCTCTTCAGAGTTCACCAGGTGGTATAGGAGAGGCAGGGCCTGCCTCACTCAGTCCTTGTTCTCGCCTTCTTTTTTCCTGTGTCTGGTTCTCTCTGCCTGAGCTGCACAGGACTTGCTTCTGAGTTCCTTTTGGGGCCTGCTGGCTGGGCTGGTGTCATCACTGCTCTGTCAGCAAAGTCCAAACTGGTGTGGGTCTTGTCCCTAGGCTAGGCAGCGGGATGTCACATTTTCCTCTCAAGAGGCAATCTACTCCATCCATGCAGGCTTGGTTGGAGGAGTCTGGAGGCATCAATTAGGCCTTTTGTCTACATGCAAAGTTGTTTTGTTGGAGACAATTCCCTGGTCTCTACTCTGTACGAGCAGAAGAGCTGCATTTGGGGAGCTTGGCAGGCCGTAAGGATGTAGTGGCCTTAGGGATCAGGGGCCCCAGCTAAGGACTGTGTGTCCCACACTGCGAGAATTGCAACATTTCATCTGAAAACTTGCACTTGTCTAGTACATGCTAGATAGACCAAAAATGCCAGACTGACGTGGTGGTGACATGTCGGAGGAGGGCAAGGGTTATATGATTCAGTCTCAATCTTTCAATAAGCCTATACCTCTGGGCTGTAACCTTCACAAGTGCTTTTCCATGTTTTTTCTTCCACCCTTAGCTGGGACAAGAACAAACCAGAGGAGGGTAGCTAGAGCCGGGATTGTCCCTTCCCCCATGTCAAAGGTTAGAGAGGTTGGATTTGCAGTTTTTCCTCCCCCCAGGTAGGTTGGGCCCTGGTAAAATGCTTTTCCTTGAGGAGAACAGAACAGCACTCTGAAGCTTGTCCACACGGAGCCTCCAGCAATTCACCAACTACCACCCAAGCAATCCTTCAGATACGGTACTGGCAGCACAGGACTCAGCCCCAGTAAGTTTTTATCTTCCGTATTTGCCTGTCTCTCCAATTTTGGGAGTAGCAGTTTATAATATGACCTCGGTGCTCTCAAGCGTGTAAGAAAAGCTGTGATTTTCTGTTGTTCAGCTTTTTTCCTGTGAGGATGGGCTAGAGGAGTGCCAAGCTCTGTACAAGCTGGACTGGAAAGAAACCTCAGTGGGAGATTCTTAATTAACATTTTTAACCTAAGAAGGTCAAAGATGTAATTTTTCAACTTCTTGGTGATTCATTCCAGTTTTACTTTTACTTCAGAGCTTTCTTTCATAAATATTATGTAACAATTACGTCTCCTTGCGAAGTATGTATTAATAGTACCCCCGCCCGCCTGGGTGTGGAAGGTCCACAGGTGCCATGGAGGGTCAGCAGGCATCCGAGGGAGCTCGTGTTTACTGGTGAGTCAGGAGGACCAGGGAACCACGACCTCTGGGTTATATATTCATTATAGTTACTGAAGTGAAAGATCAGACATGCCTATATGCAATTAGAACTGTAAAAACACCATTCAAAATCAAATATCCCTAAAAATAAAGTGGGTAATCATAAACACTAATTCTGTAAATATTATACTTAATCCACAATAGAAACAAAATTTGCCTACTTATTCCATATCAAAATCTATAAACTTTTTTTCATTTCATATTATTTTCCTCTCCTCTTTCTGGCTCTTGCTCGCTAGATCCCATTCTTAATACCTCCCTCGCTGTTGCCTCTGTGGAATGCAGCCCCTAAGATGGTCCCTGGAATCCCAGCCTCATTCATGCCCTTGGGTAATCCCCTCCCATAGTGTGGGCTGGACTTACCTACCGACTTGCTTTTAATGCATAGAACACAACAAAAGTGATGAGGTGTCACTTCCAGATGAGATTACACAAAAACTGTGCCTTCCATCTTGGGGGGGTTCTCTTGCTCCCTGGCTCTGATAATGTGGGCTGTAACTATAATGTGGGCTGCCCTATGGTGAGCTCAGCCTGTGTCATCGCTAGGAACTCACGTCCCTGGGCAACAGCCAATGAGGTCCTGAGCCCTGCCCTCTGCCACGTGAGGGGAGCTTGGAGCGTGGAAGTGAATCCTCTTGGAGTCCAGCCTTGAGATAACTCCCCTTGCTGGCAGCTTGGTTGCAGCCTCGTGACAGAGACTCTAAGCCAGAGGCACCCAGCTAAACTGCCTCGGGATTCCTGACCAGAGGAATGTGTGTTTCCTTTGAGAAGCCACTGAATTTGGGGGTAATTTGTTATATAGCAATAGATAATGAATAATTCTTTTGTGTTCCTCTTTGTCCTGGCTTCTCAGTTTTCAGGAAACTAGAGTGAATGAAACTGTGGAGCTCAAATATGTACATGAAGATAGTAATAATAATTTCAAAATTATAAAGCTATCTGTTCTTCAAATCATGCATATCGCTATGCATTGAAATTCTGAAACATATTGACTTTAAAAATTCATATATTGTATAAGGAAGCAAGGCCCTGGGCCCCCTAAAGTTTCACTGAAAATCACTGATATGGGCAGATTGATTAGCAGGAGAAAAGGCAAACAAGTTTATTTAATGTGTATACATGGTGCCTTCAGAATGGAGACCCAAATATGAAGGGGAAATTGTCCATTTTTATGCTTTTTATGCTTATGTATGGACGAACATATAGAAATATGGCTAGACAAAAAGGATAAGTAAGCTGTAATGCAAATAAACTGAGCGGGAAACTCAGCAAGTCCTGTCTGTCTAGATTCTTCCTGGCCTGTCTGTGCGTGCGTTCCTCCTTTCGGGGTGCGGGGCAGCAGATGGAATGGGGGTCTGATGACCTACAGTCAAACAAGGCAGGCAAGATAATTTCTTTATGTTCAGTTTTTACACAGAATAATTTTAGTTCCTATGGCTGGCTTTTCGGAAAAGGAGTTGTGGTCTCTATGACCAACCTTGGGGAAGACGGATTCCAGTTTCTACGGCTAGCCTCAGGTGAGAGTGAGACTGAGAGACAGGAAGACAGGAGAAGGTCAGAGAAAAACTTTTGCCTCTGAGGCTTTCATTTTGGGGTACTGTTTTCTGAGCCCCAACAGGTGAAGTCCTAATGGCCAATATCTCAGAATGTGAGCTTTTTTTTTTTGAAAATGGAGTCGCTTCAGATCTAATCAGTTAAGATAAGGTCATATGGAATAAGGTAGGCACTAAATCTAATGATTGGTGTCCTTATAAAAAGGAGAACTTCGGACAACGCTATCTGAAGAGACACAGGGAGAAGACAGCCATCTGCAAGTCAAAGAGAGAAGCCTGGAATATAGCCTTCCCTCGGCCCGCAGGAGGAAACGACCCTGCTGGGGACTTCTAACCTCCAGAATTGTGAGGCAATACATTTTTGCTGTTTATACCTTCCAGTTTGTGGGCCTTTGTTAGGCTGCCCTAGCAAACTAATATACATAAATTTCCTGATTTAATTCTCACAAATCCTTGCCATAAGGGAGGATCTTTTGTTGTTGGTGTGAAGTCAAAAGTTTTTCTTAAAATTAGATTTTGTAATCTATTTTCAAGGCACTGAGTTCTGGGAACCACGTGTTTTCACTTTGTAACTATCAGGACGTGCTGTTCTGTTTTCAGCAGTCATTGGACTTCAGCATGGTCACTTCTCCGTTGCTGGCTTACGTGGCGATTTTGGTTTTCTGTGTCTCAAAAACCAGCTCTCTGGACACTTTTATTGCAGCTGTTTATGAGCACGCGGTGCTATTGCCTAATACCAGCCTCACACCAGTGTCTCGTGAGGAGGCACTGGCGTTAATGAATCGGAATCTGGATCTTTTGGAAGGAGCGATCGTGTCAGCAGCGGAGCAGGTACGTGTCTATCAGGTCTGCAGTGGATTCTGTGAGAAAGGAGGGGATCCTAGCGGGTAGGATCCCTATCAGGATCAGTTACACTTTTGGATGACATATGTATAAAGGTGGCCAAGAAAAAAAAGCCTACTTTCCTCTCAAAATTACTACAGCAAGGATAATATTTCACTTCCCTAACAGTAAGAGCAAAGTTAAGGAAAAGGATGGTTTCGTTATCATTAAGAAGCAGCAGACTTTTGAGGAATTGGCTGGAAATTCGACATCTTTGTTCCTCTTTTCTGCTACAGATGGAGGTTGGAGGATAATAAATGGATGAGGGATCAGGTGCTATTCTTAGAATATTAGTGGCCTTGATAGACGCTCGTGCTCTTAAGAGTTTGCAGGGTTTTTTTTTTATGTAAGTTTACAAGTTGACAACAATTAAGCTTAAGTTGCAAATGACCTACCAGTATGTATTATATTCTTCCTGTTTCATTTTAATTACAAGAAAAAGCATATATGTGAATACATAATAAGCCCTTGAGTTGAATCAAGAGCTAAGTTTAAAGCTAATCATACACCATATGTGTGGTTCTCATGACTATATGAAGTGTGATGAAAGTTGTGGTTACATATATATTACATATGTCTATCAATATATCTTCTTATATATACTGAAATTTAAAAGGTTATCAGGAGTTCTGATATTCTTTCTCATAATTAGTCCAGCTATTTCCTCGAAGCCCATAGCAGCTTTCAAGGTGACTCTCCAATCGGAGGGTGCCCAGGTTAGCTCAGACAGCACCTGTAGGCTTAGCACAGTTCAGGTACACAGTGTGTGACCCCTCTCTTAATAAGGAGCAGGAATCGTGTTTGCAGGGTATAGTGCAGAGGAAGGCTGGGGCAGAGGAGGAAGTAAACAGAGACTTTGATTTATAAATCAATCCTGACACCGTCTGGCGCAACCATCCACTAAAGTTCAGGGAGGGGGTTGATTTCAGAAAGAGCTGGGTTTATATTTAGTTAACGATAGCGATGGGAGGCAGAGCCGTGAGTGGCCTGGAAAACTGTTAACGTCTATGAAAGGATGAAAAAGTTATATGGAATTGATGATGGCAGGATTAGAAGATTAAAGTGCTTGGGAAAAGAAAATAAATTATAAAAATATAGAAAACAAAGGAATAAGGTGAAAGAGAGGGAAAAGCCCAAATGGTTGTTAGCCACTTGGTTCCTGAGTTTCTCTTGCAGGACGCTTCTTTGACTGCCTATGTGAGGAATATTTTAATTAAGCTTCATTTTTGACAGGGTGCACATATTATCGTGACCCCAGAAGACGGTATTTATGGCTGGAACTTCAACAGGGAATCTCTCTACCCGTACTTGGAGGATATCCCACACCCTGAAGTAAACTGGATCCCCTGTAATGATCCTAACAGGTAAAGAAGCAGATTGTGAAAAATCCCAATAGTAAACATCAACTCGTTTTACATACAAAACTTTGTTGACGATTATTGCATAGATTCATTATCAACTCTATGTTTCAATATAGTTTATTTTTCATCTACTATGGATATATTTATTAGGAAAATGAATATGAATTATGAAATCACAGAAATTGTGCTGGATGGTGGCTTAGAAATCATCATATTCAATTTGAATATCTTTCTGTTGAGGGAATGAGTGAAGAGAGATGACAGCATAACTTGCTTAGGATCACAGAGGTAGTTAGTGGGAAAATAAGACCCAAATACTAGTCTCTGACTCCTTGCCAATGAATAGAAAAATACTTCCCCATGTAGGTCTGTAATGTAGAAATTGTGTGAGTGAATGACAAAATAGAGCCACACATCAGTTTAGAATTAATATTTTCTTTTCTCATGGATAAGATACCTGATGAAGTTAATGTAAAATCCTTAAAGCTTAAGCCGATCGTTAACCTCAGAGGTGATACAGCAGAACTGTTAAGTGGTTTAAATCTGGTCTAAAGAGATAGGAAGTGTGCTGAAGTAGCACTATTAATATTAATGTAAGGAAACAAATATCTTGCACAACTAAGAGAATCATATTAGTTAACAAACTTCTTTCTGAATGCACCTGGCTAACATTGTTTTTTGAATTCCTCTTTTGGAACTGCTTTCAAAAGCACACAAACTAACTGCTGTAACTGCACATAGAGACACTTTGATTTTGACAAAGTTCAGTATTATTTACCTTAATCATTAACTTTATTCTCATTTCATTGTATCATAATTATTTCTTATTTAATCCTCTTCCATGCCAGAGCTTCAGTTTCTAAAATGTATATTATCAGTTTCCATTATGAATTGAATCGACTTGTTTCTGAATGGACTTTCCCTAGAACCAAATTTCCAAGGGTCTCCTGAATATTCCTGCAATATTCCTGTTCCGTTTCAAGAAGCCTGGTTGCCCCTTCTTGTTTTCCATCAACTAATGACATCTTCATTTCCTGCCTTTATTCATTCATTCAACAAACTTTCAGAGCACCTATTATGTCCAGGCGCTCTTCTGGGCAATGAGGTGAACACTACAAGTGAAAAATCCCTGTCCTCCTGGAATTTATATTCTAGTGTGATAAGATAGTGAAGTTTTTTTAAAAAGGTAATTATCTAGCTACCTATCTTTAGGTATTTATCATCTATCTACTGTTTATGATATGAGATGGAGGTAAATGTTATGAAGAAAAATAAAGCAGGAAAGGTGCATAGGGTGGCAAGTGTGGGGCTGAAATTTTTAATAGAATATCAGAGGGCTTCACAGAGACCTTTCTGCAAAGACCCGAAGGGAGTGTGGGAGTAGGTCATATGAGTACCTGAGGAAAGACCATTCTAGGCCAAGAGAATTCTGAATTCCAAGATCCTGTGGGCGGAATACACGTCTATTCTCTTCGGAGGTTAGTGTGGTTGAAGTGGTGTGAGGGAGGGGGAAAAGCAGGAGATGGAGGCAGATAGGTAGGAGAAACTGACTATAGAAGGCTTCCCAGGCCGTAATAATGACTTTGTTACTTGAATGAGAAGGCAGCCATTGGAGAGTTCTGAGCAGCAATGTGACATGTTCTGACTTAAGTTCACTCTCGCAACCATGTAGAGAATAAATTCCAGGCCTAGGTCAACAAAGAAGCAGGGAGCATAAATAGTGATTGCAATCCTCTAGGTAGAGAGATGACAGTGTCTTAAACCAAGAGCAGAAATTTGAGTATTGAGAAATGGCCAGATTCTGAATAAAGTTTGAAGGTAGCGTTGACAAGTTTTGCTGAAATATTCGATGTAGGATGTGAGACAAAGAGAGAAGTCAAACTCCTTTGCTCCTCATGTATTATCGGATGTCATGTCTGGTTGAGTACGTTTGAAATATCCACAGAGTCAATTGGTTCCTCTTCTCACAGTCACCAGTCTTTTGGGGCTGACATCACCCTTAGCCTAAGTATGACAAGAGCAAGTCTCTTTTTTATTTTATTCATTTATTTATCATTTATAGGTCCCACAGTTCCAGAAAGATTTGAGGTTTCTTATTATATCTAATTAAAAATAGGATAGTTTAGTTATAAAAACAAATAGAAGCCACATGAACAGAGGAAATAATTGTTACCAGGCATTATGGTCATGAGCTGAAGTAAAGTTCTGAGAGTTTCTGGGAGGTTAAGAGAACAATGTTGGAAGATTTCTGTTGCCTCATAGAAGGAAGCTTGCATATTTCTTGAGAGCCAAACTATGTCTAATAATCTAACTTAAAGATGAATTTACTTATCCAACATTTTTTCATTGACTACTTCTTACGTACTACATACTCCACCATGTGAGTGTGTAGGTATCCTAGCATAAAAGGCATCTTTTGCTACAGTGAATGTCTGTACCTATGATCAAGGTGATTTGGCCTGCAGATTTAAAAAGTGGAAAAAAAAACCCACAAAACTTGCCCAATTAGCTAGCCTGATGAAAAAGCATTTATTTTATTTTTATTTTTTGTGCTTAACAATTACCATTCTATTATAAAGAATACAACTCAGGAACAGCCAAATGAAAAGACACAGAGGACAAGAATCTGGGAGGGAGCACGGGGCCTCCATGTTTTCTTCCTATGAAATCAGGACTTGTCACCCTCAGCACATTAACGTGTTCACCAACCAGGAAGCTCTGCAGAGCCTCAGTGTCCAGGGTTTTTATTAAGAATTCATTATGTAGGCTTGATTGATTAAATATTGGCCACATGATTAAACTCAATCACTGCCCCCCATCTCTCCTTCCCAGAGGTCTGTTGGCTGAAAGTCCCAACATATAATCTTGTGGTTGGTATTTCTGGTGACCAGCCCCCATCCTGAAGCTATCTAGGAGCCCACTCTGAGTCACCTCTAATGATTAGCAATATTGAGCCCTTTTTCATGTGCTTCTTGTCCATTCCTATAATATATTTTCTTGGGAGAAATGCTTATTTAAGTCTTTTGCCAGTTTTGAATTAGGTTGTTTTTTATTGTTGTTGTTGAGTTTTAGGAGTTCTTAATGTATTCTGGATATTAATATTAATATCTAATGTCCTTGTTTCCTATAATATTTTTTGATTTAAAGTGTATTTTTTATGAAATTAGTATAGCCACCCTTGTTCTCTTTTGATTGTTATTTGTATAGAACATCTTTATCCATTTTTTCGTATTTAACCTATTTGTATCTTTGGATCTAGAAGGAGGTCTCTTATAGACAGCACATAGTTGGATTATATTTTTTAAAATCCATTCTGACAGTCTCTCTCTTTTGATTGGAGAGTTTAATCCATTCACATTTATAGTAATTACTGATACGGAGGGACTTAGTTCTGTTATTTTGCTATTCGTTTTCTATATACCTTAGACCTTTTTGTCCCTCATTTCCTGCATTACTGTCTTCTTTTGTATTTAGTTGATTTTTTTGAAGTGAAACATTTTAACTCCCCTCTCATTTCTTTTAGTGTGTATTCTATAGCTATTTTATTTTGGGTTACTATGGGGATTACATTTAACATTCCAAGTTTCTAACAGTCTTATTTAAATTTTTTACCAGTTTAATTTCAATAACATACAAAAAGCTATGTTCCTGTACATCTCTGTTCCCAGGCCCTTTCAGTTACTGATGTCAAAATTTATATTTTTATTCACTGTGTGCCTCAAGACACAGATTAATACTTTTTATGTATTAATCTCCTAAGTTATGAAGGAAACAAAATGATGAGATATAAGCCAAAGCTACAATAAATCATGTAGAAAACAAAAACTGAAATTACAAACTGAATTTACAGTAATACTAGCTTTTATATTTGCTCATCTATTTACCTTTCCTGAGATGTTTATTTCTTCATACAGATTTGTGTTACTGTCTACTGTCCTTTCATTCATCCTGCAGTACTCTGGTGAGCATTTCTTGCTCCTCCTGGTATAGTGGTAACAAATTATCTCAGTTTTTTTAAAAAAAAATTTGAAAATGTCTTAATTTTGCCCTCACTTATGAAGGACAATTCTGCTGGATATGAGATTCTTGTTGAGAGGTTTTTTTCCTCCAGCACTTTAAATATATCAGCCTAATGATTTCTGGTTTCCAAAGTTTTTGATAAGAAATTTACTGATAATATCATTGGTCAGCCCTTGTATGTTATGAGTCCCTTCTCTCTTGCTGCTTTCAATATTCTCATTTTTGTCTTTGGCTTTCTACAGTCTGATTATAATGTGTCTTGGTATGGGTCTCTTTGAGTTCATTCTATGGAAGTTTGTTGAGCCTCTTAGATCTTTATATTTATTCATGTCCCTCTTCAAATTTGGGAAGTTTTCAGCCATTATTTCTTCAAATAACTGCTCTTCTCCTTCTGAAACTCCCACAATGTGTGCCTTGGTCCATTTGGTGGTGTCTCACAGGTCCCTAAGGCTCTGTTCACTTTTCTTCAATATTTTTTCTAATTCTTCCCCAGACTCGATAATTTTAATTATCCTATCTTCAAGTTCACTGACTCTTCTGCCAGCTCAAATCTGTCTTTAAATTATTCTAGTGAAATTTTTATTTTGGTTATTGTAATTTTTAGATCCAGAATTTCCTTTTGGTTTATTTTAGATTTTCTATCTCTTTATTGATATTTCCACCTTGTTTATTCATTGTTTTCTTGACTTTGTCCACATCTTTTATTATCTTGAACATCTTTAAAACTGTTGTTTTAAAGTCTGTGTCTACTAGATCTGCCATCTGGTCTTCCTCAGGGATGATTTCTATTGATTTATCTTTTTCCTTCAAGTAGGCCATATTTTCCTGTTTCTTTGTATAACCTGTGATTTTTTTGTTGATAACTGGATATTTGAATCTTTTCATGTGGTAACTCTGGAAATCAGATTCCGCTCCTCCAGAGTTTGCTATGTTTGTTTGTTTGCTTTCCTTTTTCTGATTGCTACAGGATATTCCTATGCTGGGTATCAGTTTGAAGTGTAACCTTAAGATCGTCTCAGCTCTTTTCTGGACTACACTTTTTCCTGGGAAATTCCCCTGTGTATTTGATTGTTTTTGTATATCTTAGTTCTTAAAAATCTAGCTCCCCAAAGGGGAAAAAGAAAAAAATGAAAGGAAAAAAAGAAGGCACTGGCCCTTTAAATCTCCTGGAAGTCACTTGACACAGAGGGAGGGCTTACAACAATGGTGTGTGTGTGTGTGTGTGTGTGTGTGTGTGTGTGTGTGTGTGTGCAACAATGGCTGCCTGCCTCTGTGTTTGCAACTCTGTGATCAGAAGCAATAATCAGTGATCAGAACACAGATCCCTGATATTGGAAGACAGCGTTCTTATTGCCCACCACACTCCCACAAGCTGCCTGCAACCTACTCCAGGAACACATGATGCATGGCTGCTCATCACAGGACCAGGGAATGGGAGATGGGTAGCCACTGCTGAGCTAAGAGCTGAAATTGTCTGAAATTAACTGCAGTTCTCCTTCCAAGCCTTTCCCTGGAAGTCACAAGCCTTTGAACAGATCCTAGAACTCTAAAAATGTTACATCAGACAGATTCTGCCAGTGCAACTGTTGGCTAGGTGGGGAGACAAATTCTTGGTGCTTCCTACTCTGCAATCTTCCCAGGATCCTCCTACCTTCAAGTTTTTGTTCCCTCATTCAACATATTTTTTAATGCCTCTTTTCTGTCAGGTATGGGTTCAGTAAACAGGATATGTAGGTCTTTGTATGATAATATCTACAGGATACTGCAGACATTATAAGATGTACACGTAAGTGAAAATATGATGATAGATTATGATAAATGCTATGAAGAAACAAATACATGGCCTAGAGTCTTACCCTAGCTTCCTACAACCAAATTCCCACAAGTATGGGCTTTCTCTAAACTCCCTTCTTATCTTAATCCTTCTCTTCTACCTACTATTATTTAGAATTTACTTTTGTGTATATCAAATAATATGTTCAGGCAACTATCATTCAGAACTTTGTTAACTTTGTTTTTTTTAAATTTTTCCTCTTCCAATAAACATATACCAGATTTGGCCACACCCCAGTACAAGAAAGACTCAGCTGCCTGGCCAAGGAGAACTCTATCTATGTTGTGGCAAACATTGGGGACAAGAAGCCATGCAATGCCAGTGACCTTCAGTGTCCCCTTGAGGGCCGTTACCAATACAACACTGATGTTGTGTTTGATTCTCAGGGAAGGCTGGTGGCGCGCTACCATAAGGTAAAATTAATTTGCAAATAATTTAGTGAATGCTTAATGAAATAAAATGGGCAAGAAGGAAAAAACTTGGTATTGATAGTAAGAAGAATATTTTAGAAGTAGAGTAGAGGCAAAGCATAGAAACTAATGATTAGGTGTGGAAAACTCCTATAAAGAGGCTCAAGGAATTCCCTGTGCATTTAGGAACACAGGAGTATGTTGGAAGTGTTTGAGAGTCAGAAGGAGCTACCTGCATTAAAACACAATGTTGCCTTTAGGACTTTGTCCTTTTAAAGACATGCCCTGACAATGGATCAAGGCAAGAAACTTACCAGATAGACTTGGTCTTAAGGAGGAAGAAGCAAAGTTCTTTGTCCAAAGGATATAGTTAAGTGTACTTGGCAAATAGAATAGGCATACTACACTCCAGTGTCTTGTAAGATTCAAGAGGATCTTTATAGATAAGGATACCCATGTACATATCAATCATGAACCAAAGGCTCCATTTAACTGGCGTGGCCTCTGATTCTCTAAAGCAAACTTTTTTTCCTGTGAAGACAGTGGTCATAGATGAGTTCGGCACTGTTCAACAGATGTGAGCTTGCCCTTTTTCAGACACAGTAATGTCCAGGTCAACTTCCTAAAAGAATTTTTTCTCCTTCTGTTTATTGCAGCAAAATCTTTTCTTGGGTGAAGATCAATTCAATGCACCCAAGGAGCCTGAGGTTGTGACTTTCAACACCACCTTTGGAAGGTTTGGCATTTTTACGTGCTTTGATATACTCTTCCACGATCCTGCTGTTACCCTGGTGAAAGATTTCCACGTGGACACCATACTCTTCCCAACAGCTTGGATGAATGTTTTGCCACATTTGTCAGCTATTGAATTCCACTCAGCGTGGGCTATGGGCATGGGGGTCAATTTCCTTGCATCTAATATACATTACCCCTCAATGAGGATGACAGGTAACGTGTGATCTTTAAGATTTACAGGCATCATGTAATCATAAAGGCAAAAAAAAGTCATGTTTTTCTAATTAACCCATACTCCTTAATACAATGTTTTCCAACTCTTAATTTTTGAACATCTAGCTGGTGACATGCTGTAAAATCAAACTCAATTCTAAATTGTTCTGTAGATTTTAGTTTTATTCAACTTGAATGTACTTTTTTTTAATTCCAAAATTTACCACTTCTTACATAAAACTGTCCCTTTTTGGCTCCTTGGTGTCATACTTCATTGGATTTACTCTCACCTCTCTGTCTTTATCAGCATATTTTACTGAAATTAATAAAGTAGATAGCCTAGAGGGAGTAAAATGTAAATGAGTTTAAAATAACAATAACAACTATGAAATCCCTTCTCACTTGCTTATTTCAAATGTCACGTTCAACTTATCACTTCCAGGAAGTGGCATTTATGCACCCAATTCCGCAAGAGCATTTCATTATGATATGAAGACAAAGGAGGGAAAACTCCTCCTGTCACAACTGGATTCCCACCCACACCACCCTGCAGTGGTGAATTGGCCATCTTATGCCAGCAGTGTGGAAGCACTCTCGACTGGAAACCAGGAATTTAAAGGCATTATCTTTTTTGATGAATACACCTTCGTGGAGCTCAAAGGAGTCGCGGGGAATTATACAGTATGTCAGAAAGATCTCTGTTGTCATCTAAGCTACAAGATGTCAGAGAAGAGATCAGATGAAGTTTATGCCCTCGGGGCATTTGACGGACTGCACACCGTGGAAGGACGCTATTATCTACAGGTAATATTTTGGTGTCAGAAGAGTTACCAGATAAAATACAGACACTCAGTCGAGTTTGAATTTCCGATAAACAATGAAAGAATTTTTCATATAAGTATGTCCTACGTTTTGGAATATATGTATACTAAAAATTTTGTTGTTTATTTGAAATTCAAATTTTAACTGGGCAGCCTATATTTTTATTTGCTAAATCTTGAAACCCTAGATTTCAGTCCAATTTTAAGCTGCTTGGGAAAAAGGCAAAATATTTATTTGCAGTGCAAATATTAAAATTATTCAAATTAAAGTTAATTTTAATGGATAATTGAATACCTATGATATCTCCTACCTGAACAAATTTTGCCATTTTCCCTATATGTTCACTAATGCCTATCTTGCTTTATAAAGAGCACAACACTAAGTATGTACTAGGGACAGATGGAGTTGACCTCTGAGATTGTTCAGTAGAAAGGTTTATTGCTGCGAAGATTCACATCTCTCCCCGCCCACAAAGGCCTCCATGTTCCTTTCTTTCTGCTCTTCTCTTCCTTGGTCTGGCCCCTTCTAGCTTACCCAGATTATTGCAACACCTTCCTACAGGGCTTCCTGTTGACAGTCTCAGCTCCATCCAGTCCATTCCCTACACCGTAATTAGAAAAATCACAAAGAAACCCCATTTCTGATTATATCACTCTCTTGCTTAAAATTCCTCACTGACTTCTACTTGACACATTAAATTTCTTAATATGGAAGACTCACAAAATCTTATTGTGGGTCCCTTTCTACTCCCTATTCTCTTCTTTCACTTCTACTTGTATATGCCCTGAGTTTCTGTCATGTTGAGACCTTTCCCCCCTCCAGTTTTCTGGCATCTGCACAACCTGTGGGTATTTGCACAGGTTGCTTCCTTTGTCCCTGGCTAGCCCCATCTACTCAGCTATTGGAGCAGTGTTCAGGCGTTGTCTTCACCAAGAAGGCTGCCCTGACACTTCCTGCAGCGCCACTCCCACCTCCCCGCGCCCTTTCTCCTCACCTAGCTTCCTGTCCAGGTGAAAGTTATCCAAATCACACGTCTCTAGGTCCTTCAGAATGGAGTAACCTATTTCCCAAAAGCGTGAGGAATTAGGAATAAAAACTCTGCTGACAAAAACCAAATGCAGGGGCTTGAGTTAACAGGTTGAGAATATGGGTTCTGGAGTCAGAAAATCCTGGGTGAATCCCTGCTCCATCATGTAGTAGTCAACTGGCCATGGGCCAATCCCTCAGCCTCTTTAAATCTCTGATTATTTTCATCCATGACATGTCTATTCACTTTCATGTACCAAATATTTATGCTTGCTATGTTCAGGCATTTGCTAGAGCCTGGGAATATTAAGATGAGCAAGACAGATCAGCCTTTGTAGAGCTTAAGTCTAGTGGGGAGACAGACACTGAACAGAAAAAAAAAAAAGGAAATTATTATTTAATTTTAGTTGTGACAAATGCCACGATGAAAAGTACCATGCACTAAACTTCCCCTTACCCTCTAAAGTTTACTGAAAGATCAACATACAGTTAAGGCCGATTAATAAGAGAAAGAGGTTTATTTACTGTGTGCATGGGGAGAATCACAGAGTGATTACCCAATATCCCTGTGGGATCCGGATATTTTATACACTCCTTTTAGAGGGCATGGGGAGATGAGGAATATAGGGAATTCTGTTTAGGGGCAATAAATAGTTGCTAGGGAGGATGAATAGATGGGGGCAACAGATTGACTTATACATGATTCACTTTGCAAATTAAATTAACCTTGAGAGACAGGTATTATATTTAAAATGATTTGGGCCAGGTCTGGTTGCATTTTTTATTTTCTTTCCCGCAATATAGTGAGATAACAGGGAGGGAAAGGGAAGTCCATTTTTCTTTTGATGGGTCCATCTGGTTATGCAGATAGAGGGAAAGCCCCTTCCAAGGGCCTGCTGATCTCTAAGGGCCTTTAATTCAAAATACTCTTTATATAAAGGAGTCCTATTTTGGGGTGAAATTTCCTGAGCTCCTTCATTCCCCGTGTCTGGAACTTCCCTAGAAGTTTCACACATTAAAAGCTGAGTTGGTGGCTGTGGAAAGAGAGAGATCTGGTTAGTAGTCAAGTAACAAGAGATCTGAAAAGGGAGACAAGAACATAGATTATAATGAGAATAAGTAGAAAAGAACAGATCTAAGCACAATTCCCCACACCCCATTAAACCCATCTCCCCTTCTTGGCCAGGGTTTGAAAGACTGGTATAAAGGGGTGCCGGGTCTGTGACTGACCTGCTGGAGAAATAGTAAGGGTTAGTAAGAGCAAGGCATAATTTGAAAGAAGAGTCACAGTGGAAGACGAAAGGGAGAATGGGATAGGTTGAAGCAATCTCCACTTGGCTTCCACGTGCAGTTCTCAAAGGGGGAGGCTTAAAAGATGAAGTGTTTAAAAGGGACCAATTTGGGGGAAGGGAGGTAAAAAGGAAAAAAAAGGTTTTTTTTCTTTTTTGAGACAGAGTTTCTCTCTGTCACTTGGGGTAGAAGTGCAGTGGCATCATCATAGCTCACTGCAACCTCAAATTCCTGACCTCAGATGATCCTCCTGCCTTCGGCCTCCCAGAGTGCTAGGATTACAGGTGTGGAGTTAAATGAATATTGAGCTCCTTTTGGGAATTTTCCATCTACATGGTGAGATGACTCATATACTTAGATGTTATGTTCAAATAGCTATGTAGTAGAGTGGAAGAAAACTTCATGGAGAACCGTTTCAGTCTTTGTTCAGATATAAAGGACATGACTTTCCAGGTCACAGTGGTTGCCTCCAGGCGAACTTTAGGGCTCATTACAACTCTAACGTTCTTTCGTTGAGTGAAATAAGCAATAAAATAGAGATCACATCCCTACATAAATTAAACCTTTAAAAAAATTGAACACTCCTGTTAACTAAAAGCATTGCTACCTTGAGAATTAACGAGGGTATAGTTGTTCATGGCCATAGGCTAAGGATCTGATGGATTGTCGCTTTTTTTTTTTTTTTTTTTTTTTTAAGACAGAATCTCACTCTGTTGCCTGGGCTAGAGTGCTGTGGTATCAGCCTAGCTCACATCAACCTCAAACTTCTGGGCTCAAGCGATCTTCCTTGCCTCAGCCTCCCGAGTAGCTGGGACTACAGATAGCATGTGCCACCATGCCCGGCTAATTTTTTCTATATATTTTTAATTATCCAGCTAATTTCTTTCTATTTTTTTAATGGAGACAGGGTCTTGCTCTTACTCAGGCTGGTCTCGAACTCCTGAGCTCAAGCCTCCCAGAGTGCTCGGATTACAGGCATGAGCCACCGCGCCCGGCTAGGTTGTCTCTTTATGTGGTTAATCTGTTTGACAGTGAATTGCAAGAAACACTGGGGTCTTTATTTTTATTACTAGTTACATTTATTATTCAGCAATAAAGTGGATGAATCTAATGAGGAAGTAATATTGTTTTACCAAACAAATGGGCATAGGCATTTTTGTAGGTCAGGAGAGTATTTTAATTGACTGTTTTAGGATTTTATTTTTTGAGAGCATCTAGTATTTTATTTAATAAATTATTTTATTTTATTTTTAAAATTTTCTCCCAGGCTTATTTGGGTATTCTTAACAAATAAAAATTGTATGTATTTACAGTGTGTGATCTGATGTTTTGCTATATGTATACATTATGAAATGATTAAATCACTTTAATTAGCAGATCCAGCATGACTTTCTCATGACTCAGTTTACATTACTTCCCTAGATTTGTACTCTGGTGAAGTGTAAAACGACTGACTTAAATACTTGTGGTGACTCAGTTGAAACTGCTTCTACCAGGTTTGAAATGTTCTCCCTCAGTGGCACTTTTGGAACCCAGTATGTCTTCCCCGAGGTGTTGTTGAGTGAGATTCAGCTTGCACCTGGAGAATTTCAGGTAAGAATCTTTGCTTGATATCGCCAATTAATTTTATGTTAGAGGACACACTTTTTAATATCAAAACTTACCCAACTACAAATATAAAACTTCCCATTTGGAAAGGGTAAGATTTATCCTTAGGGATCAGGAAGGGCACTGACAGACTGAATTTCTTGTCTGGAAATTCATTTTTTTTTTCGAGACAGGGTTTCTGTCACTCTGGCTAGAGTGCAGTGGCATCATTATAGCTCACTGCAACCTCAAACTCCTGGGCTCAAGCGATCCTCCTTGTTAGGGTGAGAGCTTGGTAGGTGCTCGAGACGTGGAGAAGAAAGATTTCCCATGCAGAGATTAGGAGATATATATTTGTAAAAAAAAAAGTTTATTTCATCTACTTAGGAGAGAGAGTGAGAGCAGGGACATGGCGTGGCATCCAAAGAAAGAGAAGGGGGCGCCAGCGCTGAGGCCAGGTGTCTTGTTGATTTTATGAGGACAAAGAGAAAGGAAAAACATAGTGATTGCTGTCGGTTGATAACAGAAGTGGCTGTGAGAAACTGCTGCATCCACTCCTTTTTTTCTTCTGGGTGGCAGGATGTCAAAGTCCAAGAGTTGGGTTCCCCACCTTTCCTTGAAGACAGTATTATCGCAGGAGATGTGACTCTGCCGTAGAGATATGGCTGAAGCCTAAAACTTGTTTCCCTGCTGCTCACTTGGGAACTCTGTAAAAACAGATTCTCAAAAGCAATTTTAAAAGAGAAACATTTACATTTCTTTTCAGAAGTTGTGCAAGACAGAACTCCTATGGGGCTGCCGGTTAGCGAGAGAACTCATAGGATTGATCTTTGATTGTTACTAGGAAATTGCAGGATTAGATATTTTCCTGTTAATTTTGTAAGGCTGCCCTTTCAATCCTGTCTCAGCCTCCCAAGTAAGTGGGACAGCAGGCGCGCGCCACCATGCCTGGCTAATTTTCTATTTTTTGTAGAGACGAGATCTTGCTCTTGCTCAGGCCAATCTCAAACTTCTGGCCTCAAACAATCCTCCTGCCTTGGCCTCCCAGAGTGCTAGGATTACAGGTATAAGCTACCGTGAATAATATAATAATTAGTATGTCCTTGAGAATTAAAAAAATGTCTTCTCTGGGGGATTGTACGGAGGAGGCTGAGCTGTTGGAGGTCTGCCTAGTAGAAAGAAGATTCAATAGGAATAGTTTCAGAACCAGTCCCACCAGAACCCTGCAGGATGACGGGAGAGTATGGCCTCAGGAAGTTGAAAAAAACCACTCTCATTGTGTAGGAGAAAAGAAAAGAAGGAAAAGCTGAAGGAGAGAGAATTTGACAGTGGCCGATGTTGGCAAAGAAGCAAAAGCTTTTTGAAGTCCAGAAACTAACCCTTCCTGCACATGTGCTCTGCCCAGCCTCTTTCTTCCAGCGACTTCTCCTGCAGGTTCCACTGTCACTCCCTCTTCGTGGTAGAAACCACTAGTGGGGTCGGGGAGGAGGACGGGACGGTGAGGGGCCATGGTGAGTGAGGGACAAGGGTTGACGGTTGCTCAGTTCCAACCCTCTTTAGTCAATCACTTCTGAACATTTGAGGGAATCTTTATCTTGTCTGAGAGGACTAGATTTCTCATTTATATACCACTTTATTAACTCATGGGATGCTTCCTCAGGTAAGTAAATGATGAGATATTGATGACAGGCATTTTAATTTTTATATAAATGGATCAGTGCCAGTTCCATAGCCCCAATTTTTCTTGTACTCTACAACATTTCAAATATTTCTGATAGGGCAGAATTTGGCCAGTATTTTTTTATTGTTTCTTTGTCTAATTATACGGAATTTTAAAAGTGTGTTGTGGGATTGTATAACTTAAAGGTAGACCTTGTCTACTTCTCTGTGTTTTAATTAGGTGTCAAGTGATGGACGCTTGTTTAGCCTGAAGCCAACATCTGGACCTGTCTTAACAGTGACTCTGTTTGGGAGGTTGTATGAGAAGGACGGAGCATCAAACGCTTCATCAGACATCATAGCGCAAGCACTAAGAATAATGCTAGCAGTTATAATACCTATTGTGCACTCATTAAGTTGGTAGAATATTTATATTTTCTCTCTTTTATTTGAGATAATTTAAAAAATGATGGATGAAGAAAGAAAGATTGATCTGGCTTTTGCAAATAGTGTTCTCTGGTATAAGTGAATTACTATTTTTTTTTATTTAGAAAAACACACACACACTAGATAAAAGCTTTATATAATATCTATTAAGATAGATTTAAAAAACTGTATTGGAGCATTGATTTTTCTTGGAATTAGGATGTTTCTATCAAATGAGTATGAAAAATGTTTTAAACAGAAGAAATAAAAATTACAGTTAAAAAGCACAATCAAAACTATCATAAAATATAATTACTAAGAGTCAAAAGGTATTACTGCTTTTATTATAACACATATCTCTTATGCAGTTCTGCTGAAAATTACCAGTGATTTTATTTGTTTGCTCTGTTAGTTATTTACCTAAACAATACATTCCAATTCTCTTATGGGCTGAAGAGTACCCGCTGCCATTCATATGTTGGAGCCCTAACCCCCAGTACCTCAGAACGTGACTGTGTTTGGAGATAGTGTCTTTAAAGAGGTAAAATAAGGTCATCAGGGTGGACCCTAATCCAATATGACTGGTGCCCTTATAAGAAGAGGAGATTGGAACACAGACACGCACAAGGGGAGACCATATGAAGACGCAGAGGAAGGACAACTATTTGCAAGCCAAGGAGAGAGGCCCTTAGAAGAAACCAACACTGCTGACACCTTGATCTTGGACTTCCACCCGCCAGAATCATGAGAAAATAGGTTTCTGCTGTTGACGTCACCCAGTCTGTGGAACTTCGTTACAGGCAGCCCGAGCAAACTAATACAAAGACCAATTTCTGCTCCCCACTTCCCCACCACCACTTTCCACCAAAATCTGAAGCCTGAGACAAAATTCTTACCTCCTAAAAATATTCAGCTGGTCTGGGTCCCCAAGATTCCAACAGACACTCTTAGAGAGGGATTGTTGATGGATTTATAGTGAAACCATCAGATCACTGAATACCTCTGGAATTAAGAAACCAGAAAGTGCCATTTTAAGAAATTATGTATTTAATCTAGTGTTAAATTTTTTTTTCAGTAATAGCAGAATCTCTTGATATTATATAGCTTAATGAAACAAAGAACATCTTTTAAGTTGAAACATCTCTCCACCGATAGACTATCACATAGCACTAAAATCAGCCTCTCACCATGCAAAATGTGCCCTTCTGCACAGGACAGCAGGGTACTAGCAGCAGTGATTCATGCCGGCAAGACATCATTTTAAAACAAATCCTTTCATGACAGATGTTTTTCCTAAAAAATACTACATCATCCAAAAAATATTTGAATGAAATCATCTTGTGCTTTTGGGTGACCTTAACTGACGTTAGCTTTTTTAAAGACCTAAAATATTAACAGAAAAATAAGAAAGCACCTTATGTATTTAGAAACAGGAATTATCTGAGCAAGCCTTGATACAGTCATATAATTTTAATTTAAAGCAGAAAACATGCTGATGTGTTAGTGATAGGTTTGAATTATTAAAAACTTCAAAAAAGATTCCAAATTTTTTTTCTGTTCAACATTGACAACTATAGTAGTTATCCATTGTGGCATAATGAATTACCCCATGTCTAAACAACAAACATTTATTATCTTACAGAGTTTCTGAGGGTCAGGATCGGAGAGCGGCTTAGCTGGGTTGTTCTGCCTCAGGGTCTCTTTTACAGTTGAGGTCACTTGTCACCAGGCTGCAGTTATCTCAAGGCTTTAGCGGGGCTGGGAAATCCGCTTTTAAGCTCACTCATCTGGAGTTGACAGGCCTCAGTTCCTTGCTGGCGGCTGGCTGGAGGCCTCTGTTTCTCCCCACACAAGCCTCTCTCTAGGACGCTGGGAAGTTTTCACACACTGGCAGTTGGCTTCTCCCAGAGTGATGATATTGCATTTTCTACAGCAAAAAATTTTCTATAATTACCTTGTATAATTAAATTAGATAATTTAATGATCTGTACTTTTGGTCTATAGTAAAATTTAAGTTGACCGATTGCCTTAACTACAGTTTGTGGCAAAACCATCACCTTTTGATATATACCTGTGACTTTTGCATTCATTTTTCTGACGCCCACTTTATAAGGGAACATATATGAAAAAGCATCATAGAATAAGGAGCATTAGTCCCAGAATCATTAATTCGTAAAATGACACCACTAGGAAAAAGAATCTTAAAAACATCACCATATTTACTTAAATGATTTTTAAAAAAACAAGTAAGGTTTTTTTTCCCCTAATAATGTATAAAATGTACATATTATAAAAGTGGAAAAACTGACTCAAATAATCACAGTATTCTGAATATCAAGATGAATACTGAAAAAATCAACTAGAAAGCCATTTCAATGTCAAAAGTTATTCTGAAACATATCATTTGACTCTTACACTGAAAATTGACCCCTCGTTCCTCCCACTTCCCCTGTCGTGGGTGTTCTGTGGCACGTTCAAAATGCATCAGTTCAATTCTTGTTTTTGAAAAGACAGTAAAATACTTAGACAAGGAAAGTACCCTACATCGACTAGTAATACTTAGACAGCATGCTGTAGTGTGCAATAGGGTTATTGCTTTAAGTACAGACAGTGCCAACAAGTCTGTGTTCTAATAATATTCTTACCTATTTGAGATTGATATAATTAAAATGAAACCTAGCAGATAAAAATGGCTTTGTAAATATGAGGCCTAATAAATCTAAATACCTCTAGCACTTTAACTATGAAGACAATTATCACCAAAACTTAAAATATGAGGAAAGCAACCTATAAATTAATAGTGCTGCAATGTAGTTCTGTTACTGTATATATTATTTTTATTATGGTAATTTATAAATTAGATATAAACAAACACTTGCACTCTTGAAAATCGAGATCTACTATTTATCCAAAGTTCTTAGTGAATCCAAGGATAGGAACAGGGAAACTTAATAAACTCTTAACATGAAACAACAATGAAAGAGGAGTAAAGAAAACCTGAGGGGAGGAAAACTCATGAGAGTTCTCCATAATCCAATAAAAACATGGCACTTTTTTTAAAACTAAAAGACAAAGTTTCTTAACATGGCAATGCAAAAGAGCACGTGCTCACTCACACGTGCACACACAAATGTGCACGTGCTGATGACTGCACGCTCAGGCCTAAGTACATTTCAGGACCCACACTTGGACACACATACAGATTAAAATGTGAGTCAGCTGGGTTTCTGCTTCTGGCAAAGTGCTTATGATAGAAAGGTTTGTTTGGATGCGGCTTTTAGATAGATAGGAATCAAACCGTGTATCTCCTTCAAAAGCCGGCCCTCAAAAATGCCGTCCTGCAGGAAAACGTGCCTGGCTTGTACTCCACAAATGAAGTTCAGGTGACGATCACATTCCCCTGCATCCTCCAGGCATCCTGAGAGCACTTGGCTCAGTACTTGTCAAATTTCAATGGGCTGGTGTGATGACTTTGAGAACTTTGCCAATCACGGACCCTAGAGAACTTGGGTTTACTAGAATCCAATATTTCCTGGGCATGGTTGCTGGAGAGAGAAGGGCTCTCTGGTCTGACTCACACCCCACAGGAACTTCAGTGGTTTCCGGATCAGCAAGACTGTGTCTGGTGGGTTGCTGACAACAGCAGACCTGGATGGATGGGGCTCTGCATGCAGTTCTGAGACAGGACGTTAGGGTGAGTGGAGCCCAGATGATTGGATTGTGACTCTCTCCACCCAGCTTTTTGTCCTTTTCTTTATCTTCACTAAATGCATCTTCATGATGATAGGAGAGCTTCAAAGGGTCTCCGACAGAGACTTAGGAAGCCAGTGGAGGTGGGGGAGAGGGATAAAGGTGGACTTCAGGTCAGGACATTTTCTCCAGCTCAATTCACTCTTTTTTCCTTTCTTAAAAAATCCCAGGCCGGGCGCGGTGGCTCACGCCTGTAATCCCAGCACTCTGGGAGGCCGAGGCGGGCGGATTGTTTGAGCTCAGGAGTTTGAGACCAGCCTGAACAAGAGCGAGACCCCGTTCTCTACCAAAAATACAAAGAAATTAATTGGACAGCTAAAAATATATAGAAAAAAAATTAGCCAGGCATGGTGACACATGCCTGTAGTCCCAGCTACTTGGGAGGCTGAGTCAGTAGGATTGCTTGAGTCCAGGAGTCTGAGGTTGCTGTGAGCTAGGCTGACGCCATGGCACTCACTCTAGCCAGGGCAAGAAAGTGAGACTATGTCTTAAAAAAAAAAAAAAAAAAATCCCAAAATGTTTCTGTGGTCTTTCCCTCTTTCATGTGCAAAAAAATTACTCACTTTTAAGTTGATGGAGAAAACAGGTCATAAAGTTTGGATGTTTGTCCCCTCCGAGTCTCATGTTGAAA